>JAVKPL010006354.1:0-259935 GCA_032173675.1 Gastrolobium villosum
TTTTTCCATGCGCGTCTTGCATGTGTGACGCATAACAGGCACGCTTACTTTTTACATAAATTATACGATTAAACGTTAATGTATATCTTTTGGCATTAAGTTAATAAATTATTTGTCAAAATAATTATACCCATAAATAATTACATATTTCCGTGATGGGTAAAAAAAACCTCCTTTAGGCCATTCTTCATAGCCAGTCATCCCACATTTTGAGTGGTGTATAGTTCGTACTCATCACTAGTGGGAGGGGTCAATCACTACATAATTGACACGCTTATTGGCAAAAAGTTCAATTAGTTAAATATTTAATCACGTTCGAGGTAACCCGTAAATTATTTTTCTATGGTGTCATTGGGACAAAGTGGCAAGTCTGACGGAATTTGCATATTCGATTTTTTTGCACATCCTAAAATTAATTGGAATTGTGCTTTCTGCCCACTTTAGTTATCACTTGAATTCGATTATCTATTTTTCTTTTTTTAGTAAATTATATGTAATCTCATTATAAATCATCAATCAATTCAAAGTATTCATATAGTTAAATATATAAAATTAAATTATAATGATAAAAAATCTATAACTAATAACATTAAGGCAATCGTTTAAAGTGTTTATATTGTATAAATGACAGGTTTCTTTATAGCATGAGAGAATTTATTGTGGTCCGCGACTCATTTTTTAGGTGGTCACTTAATATAAATGAGAGGGTAAAATTAAAAAAGAAGAAAAATAACAAGGATAAAAAAAAATTAAAAAAATTAGTGTTGTCAGGTAGAACATCAAATCATCGGTGGTCCTGGAACATGAAAAATACTTGGCAGAAGGATTCGGCACATTTTTTTTTTTACAGAAGATGAATTTTATAGTACCATTGTTTTAATATTATTCTTTATTTGCAATTAGCCTGACTCCGTACTAATAATCCAAAGTAAAGTGAAGAATACAACCCAAAATGAAGGAAGAAAATGATAGGAAAAAGCAATATAGCTCAAGAGAGAAAAATAAAATTTCTCTTTCCTTCACACAAGCAAGTCAAACAATACTTAATTTTCATTGGCTTGGACCACTGAATCATCCATGGGCTTAGAGCATATTAAATATTTTACTATTGTGGCTTGTTTGTTACTGCTGTTTTATCAATACTCTCTTCATTTAAGCATTTCTGTAATTTGTTACTTAAAAAATGTTTTGAAAATTGATACCAGAGTGAGGTTTTGAAACAAGTGTGACATGCAAGAATGACTTTGGAACAAGGAACTAAGATAACTTAATCTGAAATTTTCTTTTCCTCAATCAAATCCAACAACAAGCAAATATAAATCATATTCAAAGTCAAAAATATAAAAAAAAAAAACGTCCATCTCACAAAAGTCTGTTTTTTTACAATTGTTCACTCATTTTTGTAACAGCTAGAGTCTTTCTCTCCAAAGCTTGTGTCACCAGAATTTGCAAATATGATAATGATTCAGAGTTAAACGACCACATAAAGGGGGCCATAGTTGTGCATAGCACAAGGGCTGTTTTGTTTGTGGAGAGAAGTGTAAGGTATCTCACTCTCTTCTGTCTTTGTGGCTTTGAACATATTTGTTAGAGGCCCTGAAGTTGGAAGCCAATGCTTCCTATCAGCACCTTTGTAGGATTTATATATTGGACCAGAAACCTGACCCTGCCTTTTCCTACAAACCTTTGTTTTTGAATCCTTGTTTGGTTCTTCTCCATGCTTGCTTTTCTTGTCAACTTTCCACCATGAAATCAGAGAACTTTTCCATGATTTCTTTCCCTTTTTCTCTTTATCCGATCCTGTTTTGCCAGATTCTTCAGGATGCACTGATGAATTCTTTAGTTTTGCTTCATTTTCATGTTGCTTTGCTTCCTCCAAGAACTAGTCAAAACAAAACAAAAAAATAACCATCATAGGAGCAAAAGGAAAAGACTTATTATATACTAAGATAAGGGACATGTTGATGTTTGTAACTACTCAGATGTTGATCGGTTAGATTCTACTTCAAAAGAGAGAACTTACATTATCAAAATATAAATTGAAAACCATCCAAATAAAACATCAAATGCATAAGTCTTGAGCTACTTTTTATTACCAATTGGAGCATATTTGTTGAAGTCTTCACATATGCAATATCACATAATATCACATACAAACTTTATTAACTACTAACAATTTCATTAACTATGCTGAAAACCAAAAATCAAGTATTTAGTACCAGGGAAAAGTCCTCTTGCAGATCAAATCCATAGTCATCATAATGGCTTGCCTCATATTTTGGTTGTGTTGAAGATTTCTTCACCATTATCAACAAAAAACAACAAACTTGAGCAGAACAGAAATGCCAAACAGAAGACCTCGAGAGAAAGAGAAGCTTTGATGGAATTTACTGGCTTGGATCACAAAAGGCAAAGTTCAACAACTCCTCATAAAGATATATCACAATCAAAGGGTCAGTTATGGAGATGACAGAAACTCAGGTTGTTGAAATGTTATTGCAGTTTTAGGCTTTTCATTCACATTTTCCTATGAAGGAGTTATTGGCGTGAATTAGAAGGTGCATTCATATAGGAATTAATTGTCTTATATAATATGGCCGAACCAGTTCAAATACCCACTTCGTGAGCGTCTGGTAGGGAATACTCTAGGCAGTTTTTCCCCTATTTTTGCAGAGAGAATGATTCGAACCCACGACCTGACACACCACGGCAAGCAAGCTTACCGCTGAGTCAAGCCGGCCCTTTCAATTATCTTATATAATATGTACCCAAAAAAAAGTGTCTTATATAACGTAGTACATCAAATCCAGACTCACCACCACACCAAATTGTTAGGCTAATAATGTCAATAAGAAAATGGTACATTTTTTTTTAAAAAAAGACAACAGAATGAAATCCACTCAGATACTATAAATTAAACTTACCTCTCAAGGCAAAATTGAAAAATAAGGAACCAATTGGAGAAGATATTTGGTTTTCATAGGAACCAAGCATCCTAATATCCTTAACAAGGGTTGGGTAAACATCATTATGATAACAAATTATTTTCTCTCATGTGACCATGTTTAATCATTCCATTTCACTTTACCTTAGCTTTTTAATGGAAAAAATAGCTTTACTCGAAATAATTATTTCTACTCATCTAGAACTAATACTACAAAACAAACGGAAAAAATGATAACTTAAAAAATGAAAAGAATTTAAAAGAGGAGGGAGGGAGAGGGAATGAAATCAAACTAGAATTTCACTTTGATGCATATCTTTATGGCTTTAATGTTTCTAAAGTGAATGTAGATAAATTATCTACCTTCGTTGTTAAAACGACGTCGTTTTGGGTTGAAAAATTAAAGAATTATAATGAAAAAGACTATTATAACCCTGAAACAAATTATAATTATAAAAATACCTTGATTTCTGCCTCAAAACGATGTCGCTTTAGATTCAATGTAGATAAATTATCTACATTGATCGTAAAAAAAGCGAACCCTATCTTTATTATAGTGTTTGAGTTTATTTTCTTAAGAAAATAACATTATACATATAAAATTGTACGAAAGAGTACAAATGAAATTTATTTTACTTTTTTTCACCAAAAAAAAAAAATATTATTTTACTTTAGGCCAAAAAGTGCAAAAAGAATTTGGCTTAGTGCACCCACCCTCACAATGAAGGCTAGCCCACTCGGGCCATACCCGCATTTGGTATGCGTCAATTACCCAAAAAAAAAAAATTATTTTACTTTCAAAAAGTGAAGAATTTGGCCAATGAAAGTTGACTCCTACCGTTTGGTATGTGGCATTATGTGGGATTCCTCAGAAACTGAATTTTTTTAAATTTTCGAATATTATTGTAAATGAAATATTTTCATCATATTTTTGAAAATCGAGATTACCGGACAAAAAAAAAAATCTCCGGTACGAAACACCCCTAAGTAAAATATAACTTTTAGTAAACACATATCTTCAGTGCCGTTAGTCAATAGATTCTTAATAAATCTTCAAATATTCTCTTAATTATTTTCACTTTTAAATATGAAAAAAAATATTTGTCATTTCGAATGACAACTCTATGTTATTTCAAGTGAATATAATATGTTTTGGTGATTTTTTTACCTTTTATCTCCTCCACGGTGCTCTCTCTTTCTTTTTCATTTTAATTTTGTGGACGAAAAAATATAAAAAATATCAAATATATATCAAAACACAGTATTTGTCATTTTAAAACACAAAATTTTATTTACCAAAAAAACAAAATTTTGTATCATTTTAAATGAAATAAGTGTATTTTTATGTTTTTTTATCTTTTTTTTCTTCTCTGTTGTACTTTTCCTTTCTCTATGTTTTTAATTTTGTGAAGGAGTCAGAATATAAAAAACCTCCAAACAGGATCGTTTTATTCGAAGTGAAACAAAATTATGTCATTAATGATTTTCCCTTATTTAAAACCGTTAATATTCAATAAAAATAAAAAGCATTTAACGAAATTTGAAAAGACTATTTTGAATTATTATTTTATGAAATTAATAAAAGCTGTATAACAACTTTTTGGCATTGGGATCGGCGAATAATACATGGATGCGTCAATTATGCCGCATGTTTCGGAGGGTATAAGCCTTTCCACCTGGGATGGGAGGCAGGGAATATACCAACATTAAGTTTTGACATTGATTTTGCAGAAATGTTGTCCAACAATTTTTCTAAATTATGTTTTTAACACTTTTTTCAATGTTAAGAAAAATTTCATGCAAATTTGATTAATATATAATGAATCTAAATTATTTAATAAAAATTATATGAAATTTTACTTAATCATTAAAAAGCGTTAAAGACAGCATATGATAAATGTATAAATCAAAAAAAAATGTACACTGTTTTTTTGTTTTTTATCATTTAATTGCAGGAAAGTTATATTTATAAATTTTTTATTTACAAACTACACTAGATATGACCGGTCATACTTCAATCAAAAAATGTATAATCAGTCATACTTTACATTTATAAAAAATTTGTAAACGAATTTTTTCCCTAATTGTATATAGATGTTTTCTGGTATGTCCTATCCAATGACTAAGAACAAAAGTTGCTCCAATCAAGGATATAAATAGGCCAGATTGGCCTGAGTTGATGTATGTTTAATCTAACCATTTTTAAAATTAGAATAGGTTTAAGTTTATAGAAAAAGTATTTAATAAATAGACAATACGCCAACTATGAAAAGTCTGGCCTATTAAATTTTTTAAATAAAATAATATATTTATTTTAACTCTTATTATAAAATAATATATTTATCTTAACTATTATTTATTTATCCTTAATCCTAACTCCCAACCCTAATTCCTTCTCTTGTGCGCCACTTCTCAATTCACACCCTAATTCCTTCCGTAGAGCACAACTTGTTCATGGAAAATTTTAGTTAGAAAGAAGAGAATTTTATGCCATATTCTCACCTTAATTTATTGGTTTCATATGGATTTATTGATTTTATATTATTTTTATAAATATATCATAATTGATAGGCCTAGAAGGCCTATATGCCGCTTTTTATTTTTTAATAGTAGGTCATGCTTGACCTATAAACCAAGCCTTTAATAGACTAATAAATCAGATAAACTTAACATATTTTTACATAGACCTAGATCATAAAAGCCAAAATTTAACCTAACTTAACCCATTTACATCCCTAGCTCCAATCCTACCTAGACAAATTAATAACTTATTTGATAAAAGCTAAATTCACGTGAAACTGAGGTATTTAAATAAATAAAATCGAAGAAGATCTTTTAAAATTCGACTTAGAAAATTAAAAACTTACAATATAAAAAAAATGCCCATAAAAATAATGCCTTAACAATGTTTATGAGATAATCGAGGCAAGAATTATTATGCCAAATTTTTAAAAATAATGCTTTAGTTTATTCTAATTTTATAATTTTAGAAAAAGTAGCAATTTTTATTAAAATTGGCCAGAACCGGAAATGAGAATTACAACAGAAATACTACAGAATTCTCCAAAAAAATGTAGGCATATTCTATTTTTAGCTTTTAACTTTCTAAAGAACACACATATCTATGGAATACAGCAAAATTTTACTGAGAATTAACGTTTGTGGTTTAATCAAATATAATTTACCCATTCTATATGTAGAATGGAGACCATATCCAAGCAGCATATGTAGTGTATTTACCAACACACACTACCAGAAGTCTAAACTCAAAAACATATTTAGAGGAACCTCACTAAGTATCAAGCATGTAACTTAGCATTCACAACCAAGAAGCTGACAACATAGACACAAAAGGAGTAAAATCATCCCAGAGATTTAACGCAGCTTCCATGTTCATCATTTGTCTATACAAATCCTGTTAGACATAAAAAAACTAAGCAGAACATAAAGAACCAGTTCCAGGAGAACCCTTATACCTATAAAGATGTCCTTGTCTATCATCACAGCTGGAGCAGAGGTAATGCCATTACAATCCCAAAGATGGAGAAGAGTAATACCATCACCCATGCTGGAAATGGTTGCTTCTTTTTTTTTCTAACATCCTTCAACTCACCTACTCTTTGCATGTCTTCTCTTGTAGAATCTATATTCTTTTCCAAATCAGGCCTTGAACTTTTGTCATGGGACATCTCTGATGTCACCCGCTCAGAAGCAACTTGCTCAGAAAGCTGCAGCTGGTTGTACTTCTCCACATACTCAGGGAACATTTTCCTGAATGTTGCGCTGTATGCAAAATTATCAAAATAACAGGAATTAATTGTGAAAAACAGATTATAGAGAGCTTGCACACTTCCATCATGACTAGCTGGTGCAATATACTTACTTCTTACAATTGAAAGAAAGAGAAGATTTTGCTAGACGCTGCTTCTCAGCAGTAGAGGTGTTAACACTGCCAGTGGTTGGACTGTTGTCCATCTGCAAAAGAGAAGTCTGTCACAAATCAAAAGCTCTCAAGAAAACACTGCATACATGGTGAACTATCAACCTTATACAACTAAAATTACATAGGGTATTAAATGGGGTCTACTAACAAGCACTATCTACAACTAGGGGGTGTAAATATGCTAGGCTAGGCTTTGGCTTAAATAGGCTAGGCCTGCGTAAAACCGTTTGGTATGGCCTGACCTATCAGCTTGTGTAGGTCCCAAATTACAAATTTGGCCTGACCTATTATAAAAAGTAAAAGCTTTGACCTAGGCCTGTTTAAGCCTATTAAACATTCAACAATTGAAAAAAAACAAAAATAATATTATTTTATTATTCAAATTATTAAAATAATAATTTTATTTATTATATTTAAAATAAATAATATAATATAGGCCGGCCTGTAGGCTTATATGCCCGACATGTACAAAAAAAACTTATGGCCTATTTTCTAAATAGGATTTTTTTAACAAAACATAAGTCGGAAAATTGCACTTAGCTGTCCTTTTGCTATTAATATATACAGCAAAGACTAGTAATATTTGCCAGCTTTGGGTCAGTAACATCAAAGGAGAGGGACACAAGTTTAACTCCCCCAAAAAATAAAAATAAAATAAAAATGGCAATACAAGTGTAATATCTTCAGAGCAAAGAGCAGCCATAGGAGATGGAAGAAACTAGAATTTAATTAGAAAATGAAGAAGCCACAACATACTCACCATAAAGGAAAGAAGCCCCGTAAGTATGCTGCATTTGTAAATTGGAAACATCAGTATAAAGCTATAAAGTGATATTCTACATCTACTGTTATTCTCAGCTATCAATTCCTTGAGTAAAAGAATATAACCACATCAAAAGTCAAAGGATAAATAGAAAACAAAACAGACTCAGGCACATAAAAGAACTTCATAGCTTGTATCAATCTCACCTTGAAACAGACCACATAGGATTCCAACTTTCTGGATGAACTGCAAACAGCAAAACCCACAACAATATTAAATTGTAATAACATGGGTAACTCATGATACTAATTGATTTGTGCCCCGACAGATAAAAGAACTTACAATCACTCATAGACAAACATATCTTTTTCTGTGTCATGAACCGTCCATTAGGAGTAATCATGCTACATTATAGAAAGTACAAACTTAAGTCAATATTTTAATAGACCACATAAATGAAAATTAGAATGAACAAGCATACTGCAGCAAGAAGGATCACCTGATTCCAGGAGGTTTATATGGATATTCAGCAGGAAACTTGATTTTTCCATAGTAATATCCACCTAAAAAACATAAATACCATAGAAATTGAGATAGGAATACATAAATTGGGACATTTCAAATTAACAAAGCACAGTAGAACTGAAAAAGTGAAATGTCAATATGCAATAATCACAATTTACTAAATTGACAAACCTGCAAAGGGTGTTCCGTCGCTTCCCTCCAACACATAATCTGAGACATTAACATAGAACAGGATCAGTATCAACAACTTTCTAACTAATAAATTAAAATTCAGTTGCAGACATCACAATAAATATTTTCCTTTTTTGCTAATATTGTGGTAGGAAGATTGCTGCATTGGAGATATATAGTCCCACATTGGTTGAAGAGCAAGCCTTTATAAGGCCTTGGGCACTCCCACCCTTTGAGCTAGCAAAGGAAGATTGTCCCCCACTTTAAAGTGGAAGCACAAAAAAGGTAAACCATTGTGTGCATAATCCATCACAGGCTCTTGCGTCTATAACACATTGGTTGAAGAGACAGGCCTTGGGCAACAGCATATATCATGCATTGTGTGATCACAGGTTCTATAACACTGACAAACACATATATCAAGGGTTCAACATAATCTTTTTCTTCATTTTGTCCATTGGAATTCAACATAAATTAATATAAGAAATGTAACAGTGTGAAACAAACTTACGCCACTCAAGAATATCACTTGGTGAAGGACGAGCCACAATATGGGAAACTGGCTCCTGCAGATACGATGTTAAAATTAAGCATTATTCAGTAGACATATTATTTGAATGCTAACATTTATTTCTATTTTTTCAAAAAAAGAAAAAAGAAGGAAATGGGATATCAAATTATTGATATAGGCCCAAACGAGCTACCACAATAAATTATACAGGGTAGACTATTCAAGCCTACAAATATTAATCAGAAACTACAGGTACATTGTATAAAGAGGAGAAATGCAAAATATAGAGGATTATGTGTTTCCTGTCTCTCATGCTCTAAATGTTTTATCGGCCACAACATCAAATTACCAATTCAAGACATGCACAAATACACAGAAAAATAGAGAGGAACTGGAGAAGCAGTGAGATCAGTAAAAATATATGGTTGTAATCCATATATTAGCATAGATACTGTGAATAAAAAGCACAATTTTAGAAAAACAAAAGATGTTGTACTTACTTTACAAAGGGCTCTATATTCCTTCTGAAGGCGCTTGATGCATGATTTCTCCGCCATTCAACAAATTCCAAACAGTATCAAGAACAAGGCCCCCTACACTTCTATTTATTTATTCGCAAAAGTGTTTTTTCCTGCTAGGCATTGATTAAGAACACTTATATCAATAAACTGAATATGGAATAAAGAAAGTCAGAATAAGCAACCTCTGTAAAATAATATAAAAGGCTGCAAAAAACAGTTTCATAATGACAAGAAAATAAATGAGTAAATTCTATGTAAAATAGAAGAGGTGGTGGAGATACATAGACGCGCATGCGCACATACACAATGTAAACTGTCATCATTCCATTTTTAGTATCAACACCATTAATTGCTATGAAGGAATTATTATGAAAGAATTCATAAATGATGTGGCATGAGATCAGGGGCTAAGTCAGTCATTATATTGTCTTTCATGATTGAATTCACAAATGGAATGCCCATCCCATTTGTGAACTGATTCTTTGTACTGATTAGCTTTCTCTTTTAGGATTCCAATATTGTAGAAAATAGAATGCTTATTTCCATAAATTAGGGATTTGACAATATCCCTAACATATGGGAATAATCATTCTGATTTTGTACACTCTCCCTCAAGTTAAATCCCTAATTTATTTTCTACAAATATTTGGCAACAGTGATTGAATTGGAATCAATGGGTCCACTCAAAGACAAAAAATACACCAACTCAGTCAGAGCCACAAGTAACTATATGAATATCATTTGTTATCATTTATGCAATATTTGAGCTGGTAAAATTTGAGAAGGAACTGCCATGGAAATTAACTCTCCAAATGTCCCCCCCCCCCCCCACCCCCAAAACCCAATACACACACACAAAACCAGGGACTACAAACACCCTAGAAGAGATAGAACACAAACTACAACCTTAAAAGGTTCGAATTATCACAATTCACAACCCTACAGAGACCTGAAATATAGTAATATCTATCGAATTCATACAGCAATATATATGCAGTGCTTGAATTTTACGGAAAGTTATTAGAATTAAACTGCCACCAATTTCCCATGAATCTGTTCTTGGGAGTAGATTCACAATCCACATTTCTCCAAACAAGTTAAAAGTAGAAAATCTACTTATGTAAGATTCCTCAAGCATATATTCTAAACCACCCCAAGACAACTATCACCGTAGTAGACTACTCCTGTGAATTCCATGAAACCACCAGGGTTGTATACATCCATAACGACAAACCAAACCCACTCATTTCTTGAATTATACCTATCTATGGACAAATTCTTATTGTACAAAACCCTGCTCAGTCTAAACAAATATTTTTCTGTTCTCAATCACTGCCAGCACAAGTGCAAGCCTACATTACAGTAAAGAAAGTAAGCATCTTGTGAATTTCCCCTTTCAATATTACCCCCTTTCTTAGTTTTCACAATTTAAAAATGGCCTGTTAATGAAGTAATTCTACCTAAGACACACTGATCCACACAAAAATCAGGAAAAACAAAAAAACGATGGGGAGGGGGAGGAGTAAATTGCTTCTTATGGTAATGCATTTCCCATTGTTTCCACTACGAATTCTAAAATCAACAATTAACCACAAGAAAAAAAAAATTGCACAATCAAATAATAAAAATCAAGCCTTGATCAGACCCATCAATAAAAAAAGGCACCTTAGATTCAAAATAATAAAATAAAATAAAATAAAAAATTCAAATCTCTACCAAAATTAATCCACGAATTATCAGACAACGGATAATCGGAAAGCTCGAATTTTCTTTGTCTTCTTTTTTTTCCCTCGGCATCCAAACAAGCAGGCAGAGAAACTGACCTGAGATCCGATTCCTGTTATGCCCCAATTTGATTCGATGCAGGAAAATTCGCAAATTCCGGCGTTAATAATTTTCTGCCTTTTGAAAAACCTAACGGAGAAGAGAAGCGAGGAGTTCCAAAACGACGGCGTTGAAACTTTGCAGAGAAGCAGAGTTTAGAGAGAGAGAACGTAAAGTTGCGTTTCCATTGTTGTATTATTATTTGAGCCCTGCTCTGCTGGACCAAGTGTTTTTCACCCACCAACAGCAACCACTTTCTCAACCCTACTTTTACCCTCATTCACTATTTTACCCCTAAAAGCTACATCTCACATGTCACAGTTGAGGGTATTAAAGTAATTTAGTTTATATCTCCAAAAAAAAAAAAGTAATTTAGTTTAGATATTATTTAGATCGATTAAAAAAAGTAAAATAGAATTTGAGATTCTCTCTCATTTTTCCCGTATAAGAAATTTGTAAAGGAGCGTGTGCGAAAAAATAATTTAAGAATATCATAGTAATGAATTATTGGTTACTGCCATACATTCAAGGAGTATAATTATATTTTCTGTAAATAAATTAGGAAAAAATGTATGTCTTTTTTTTAGGACATAATTTTATCTTTTAATATTACATATTATGGGTAATATATAATTATAATATGAAAAATAATGTTTATCATGTGACTTAGGAGAGAAAAAAAATTCATATTATAATTATATACTATCCGTATTACTAAAAAATTAGAAGGATGCAATTTGTGTCTTTTTTTTGGTGAAATGCAATCTGTGTCTTTTAAAACAACACACACCTAACTGAATAAATTATCATATATATTACCAAAAAAAAAAATTATCATACAGAAATAATCGCTTATTTACGTACGGTTGATCACAAACTGAATTAATTGTAACTGAGAGAGAGAGAAAAAAAAAATTATATTATAGTTATTATTACCCGTAATACATAATGTTAAAAATTAAATTAGAATGACATAATTTGTGTCCTTCAAGACGACATCCACTTAACCGAATAAATTATCATACAAAAATAATATATAATTATAATATAATTATTAATTCAATTTGTGATTAGGAAAAAAAATAAATTTTTATATTATAATTATATATTACCCGTAGTATATAGTGTTAAAAAAACTTAAAGGATGCAATTTGTGTCCTTTAAAACAACACACCTAACCGAATAAATTATCATACAAAAATAATCATTATTTATTTACGGTAAATCACAAACTGAATTAGTTATGTACTGACATTCAATGTGGTAATTGTTGTACAACAATTCACAATGGTGCAGTTTCAAATGCTGGTACTATGGGAATTAATTATTTACTTAATTGAACTAATTATTTTTCAAAACAATAAAATCAATCACTTAAATTAACTATTTCGCATGTGGTATTACAGTATTACTTTTGTTGTATTTCAACCCTTTGTAAATGGGTTCGATTTCCACACCAATTACTTATCACCAAGCACTTTAATTAGTTGATAAGGTGTTATTTCTAGTTTTAGTAGCAATTTCGAGTTCAAGTATGAGAATATAGTTGTATTAATTTGATATCCATTAATCCTATTCGTCTCAAATTGAGTTAGTTGAATAATCAATAATTCGATGGTTAATATTAAAAAAAATTACACTCGCATAGATGATTTATCAATAACTTCATCACGAGTTTAACGAATACTATAGATGATTTATCAATAAAAAAAGTGTTTTATATTTGCAACTTGCCACAACTAATAGGGATTCTATAATATCTTTATAATGCCACGTGGAGAGAAATCAATATAAAATTTTTATAAAAATAAAATGGTGGGAGGTTGTGAAGTGACTTGTTTATTTTATCTGCACTTCGTGATTGTGACAATGCATGTCTGATGTATCAAACCATAATTATTTGAAGTATCCAGCAACTGCTAACACCCTTTATTTTTTTTATTTTTTTGTAAGAAAAAAAAAAATGAGTATCCTTGATCGTCCCACGGAATCTCTTCAATACTATGGTTTAGCACATATGCAACTATGGGTCCCAGATAAATAATGATCAACTTCTATCTGTTCTCTTCAAACCCAACTTGTTAAATGAAAATAATATAATAGACAGAATAAGCCAATTTGATTCATTCAAGCACAATCCAATAGTTTCTGCAAAATTATATGATTATAACATGTCTGTATGTAAATAATATTATGCAAAGTAGATTACCAAAAAAAAAAAAAAAAATTTATTATGCAAGGTATTGTGAAGATATGACTCCAATAATAGCAAATGGAACCTAAATCAGGTACCAGACGAACATTGGAAAACATGTTATTATTGTATTCTATTCTATTAGTGTTACACCACAGTATATGTTATCAAACTCACCAAGAACTTAAATCTTTTGTCTTCCCTATATTGGCTCTTTTCCGTTTTGATGGAGACCAAGAGGCAAAAAAAAAAAACCTTTATTTTTGCATCTTTTTGTCTGCCTTAAGTGAACAAATTGGGTAGAAAATATTTTATATAAAGCTAATTCTTTATTATCTGTTTGATTCTCTCTTTTTTTTAAATAAAAATTACTTATAAGCATAAGTTAAATAAATTTTGTGAAAAGCTCATATAAAGAAAAATTCTTTTTTTAATAATCAAACAGCTTTTAGTTTTTTTTTAACCTATTTTGTTTTTACTTTAAATTAATAAGTAACTTCTAATTTTAAAAAAAAAAAATTTAATCAGGCTCTTAGAATAATGAAACCTCAAAGTACAGCATAAGATTGCTTTTGATCTAACCTACATTATGGTTAAATGTCATCACAATAATTGCTGCACCCAACAGCTTCTGTTGTACCTTTTAGCTTGAAGAAAATCCTTTTTTTTTTTCTTTTCTTTTTCTCTTTTTTACTGGGCGCGTGTCATGCATGCCTTAAATAGGAACCAGGGAGGAACATTCTATGATCAATATCAACAATTTTATTTTCTCCAAAATGTTATAGGTTAAAGAGCCGGTAAAATGGGCTCCCTAGGCAGTCAACCCGCCAAACGAGATGATGGGGAGGGTTGAGTTTTTCAATCTATCTCAAAAGCGGGGTGGAGCGAGGCGGGGCGAGACTCATTTTTTGATTGGTTGATGACGAGCATAGGCGGACTGAGATGGATCAGTGTAAAATAGATCTGCCAAACGGGACGGAGCGGATTGAGTTTTTATGCCCACTTTCAAAAGTAAGGCGGGACAAACTGACTCATTTCATTTACGGGTTGATGGCGGCCCGCCCATTTTGCCACATGTTTAAATACATATTAACTTGACGTGGCTGATCACGTGACGTTTCTGAAGTTTCTGTCACCATTTTCGGGTTTTTACCAAATCCTAAGGCCAAGACAACACCAATATGGAGCAGTTATATTATATAACACATGATCCAATGGCATCAAATCCCAATTAGATTTTCACGATTTCAAACAGCACTTATAAGGAATAATCAACAATGTTTCAGTTGGCCCTCATTATATCTCATGATCAACTTCAAGGCTTGACTCAATGCCACAGGCATCTCAGTTATAAGAACCAAGATCCTTTCGCATTAAGTAAGAGTTCATCATTGCTTAGGGCTTGTTCGAGAGTCATTTTTAGAAGAGAAAGAAAAGAAATGGAAAGCTTCTTTTTTTTTGTGAAAAAAAATGGAAAGCTTTTACTTATACCTTCCTTTTGTAACTTTAAAAAAATGGGGAAGTAAATTGGAGATTTTCATAAAATTTTCCGAAATTCTTTTCATTTAGTTCCCCAATTTGGGGTTTAAGGGAAAAAATATTGGAAATTATTTATATGTCTTTAACATTAAAATTAAAACCCTCTTTCTCTCTTTCTTCATTTGTAAAAAAAGGATAAAATTATAAAAATATTTTATTAACTCTATTTTTCTTTCTTATCATATTTTTAACTCTCAAATAGGAAAAGAAATATCCTCCATTTTTCTTTCCTTTGTTTTCCTCTAATACGAATGGTTAAAGTAGTAAGCTGAGTCTATTGAGTTACTTGGAGTAAATTGATGAAGGGTCTATTCAGTTAATTCTTGATTGTTTAGGAGGAGATTATTTAATATGAACCGGGATTACCATTTTTTAGGTGGTTCTTTAGTGTAAATAAGAGGATAAAATTAAAAAAGAGGAAAATAATAAGGATAAAAAGGAAAAGAAAAAAATTAATATTGTGAGAAGGAGTACCAAAAATTTAGTGGTCCCAGGACCATATAAAATATTTTCATTTAGGAAATTATAATAAATGGACAGTGTCTTCTATCTATAGAAGATATGTTTGTATAAAAGTGACTATAGCTTGTACCAAAAGGGAATGAATAAAGAAGATCAGTTTTGCTCTTCCCTTTATTTCTCTATTTCTTATATCAGTTAGGTTCCATTTCTAACAACTGGTGGTTCCAATTGAGAGTTGAATCTCACCATGAGAATCCAACAAGTTGCATACCAGCTTCGATCAGAATACAATCAACGCGTACTGAATTGCAGTAACGCTTGGATCAGCTCAAGGAATCAGTTCTTCAATTTGATAATCACCTTCAAGAATTCATGCTACAAACCCACAACCCATCCCCTTTCACTTCCCATCAATCAACATAACATGCCAGCAATTTACTCCAAGTAACTCAATAGACTCAGCTTACCACTTTAACCATTCGTATCATCCTCCCTTCTTTTTGAATTCTCTTCCCTTCCAAACACACCCTTAAAGTTCTAAAAGACTTCTCGGGAGATCAATAACGGAATTAGACAATTTTGTGAAGGGAGTAAAATTGCAAGTCTAATGTTCTTTGTAAATGATAATCATATATGTGAGAAAAAAAACAGAAATAACATTTATAATTAAAAACTTATAAAACTAAAAGGAAACTATCACTATTTATATAATTAAAAGCAACATAAGTTCAGCTCACAATTAAAGCAATATATAAATTCAGTTCACAATTAAAGTAATATATAAATTCCAGGACAATGTTACCCGTCTTTGTAAAGAACCTTGGGATACACCACCCCAAAAGCTAGCTCAAAGGGTGAGAGTGGCCAATGCCTTATAAAGGCGGTTGTTCATCCAACCAATATGGGACTATATATCTCAATAGTCTTCATTGAGTAATTGCAATAGGAACCCATATAACAGTTTACGGCTATGTTGCCTTGACATTGATATGGGACGATACATGCAGATATGTTAATTTTAAAAATATCATATTTTAATATTTGGGACACGTTTTAATATTAAATAATATTTTTAATATGTATAATATAATTTATATTTAATACATATACAGCCCATAACAAGTCATATAACCAATCAAATATTCAAATTTTATAACATAAATATGAACAAAAATAATTTTTCGTATCTTGTTAATTTTTCATGTCAAATTTCATAACAGAAAAAAATTGATTTATAAATTATTTTTTCATGTTTAGTTAATAAAATAAAATTTAGTTCTAAAAAAAAGTGTTGGAGAGTTGACCGTGTATCGAAAAAAGTTGACTGCATATCGAAAAAGTGCGTCGGAACGTGTCCGAATATTGACCGCGTGTCATAAAATATTGACTGCGTGTCAAACGCGGGTCAAAATATGTCGGTGTCTGATACTTATTTAAAAAAAAAAATTGCATGTACGTGCATGGCAGGTTTACGGACTATAATTTTAGAATTCATACTTCCATGTATAAGAGGTATAGTCTAAATTTTATACAGTATAAGCAGAATGTCACACAATGGATGTAGCCATGTAGGTCTAAAATGAAAAAAAAAAAAGCGTGTAACACTGAAAATAAACATCAAGAGATCTCAAGTTCAAGAGAAATAAAAAACTTGAAGGTTTGATCAAAATAAAATATATTATTATAGTTCAAGAGAAATTAAGAATATCTACTATCTAAAGCCTTTATTTTTCTATTAAGTTATTTGAGAGTTATCTCATTTGAGTTGTGAGATTGTGAAAACGAGAAGTATATTTTATTTTGATTTCTCTATTTTCTTTTATATTATTTATAACACGTTTTTAGCATAATCAAATTTCCAATTGCACAACAAAATAATGAGTGACGGGTTTATCAAATTGAAGGATTTATTAGAGGTTAAAAGATTTCTTCATGGAGATAAATTATCTCCGGTGAGCCCAAAACGACATAGTTTTGGGGCGGAAATCAAAGTATTTTTATAATTATAATATATTGCAGAGTTATATATAGTTTTTATCATTATAATTTTTTAATCTTATAACCCAAAACGACATCATTTTAAGTTCACTGGAGATAAGACAGGAGAAATACTTTTCCCTTTATTAAATGGGATTACTTTTTTTTTACCAAAAAAAAAAAGGGTTACTTTTCCCATGTAGCATGATAGAAATTCTCTCAAGTTAATAGACAAATAAAGTGAGCCTCACCAATTTTTAGAAGAAAAAAAAACACATTTTTCGAAGTAAGAATAACATGAGATATCAATCTCATACAACATCAAAATATGATTTACCTTTACTAAAAGGATGACACAATTTGATCATTTCTTTTTTGAATTAATTTATATCGTGACTCAAATTTTTCTTTATGTATGTTTTTGTTATTTTTAGTATGAATACGATTCATATTTTATTATTAAATATTTTATTGTCGAATATTATTGAATAAAATGTTTCATCATATATTAATTTTGATAAGTTTTTGATTGCATAGTAACTTGTAAGCATCTCTGGAGGATTACATAAAATTGATGATTATCATTGATCATCATTTATACAAATAATCATTTATATTTCTCGAGGAACTAATTTTTTTTATTATAATTAAAAAGATCCAACCGACTTTTAGAATAATTTAAATGAAATAAATTAAGAAAAACATTGTCTATCCTTTTTTTTTTTGGACCAAAACATTGTCTATCCTTTATTCCTCTTGAACATGCTACACTAATAATTATATAAAAAAATATTCAAGAAATATTATTAATATTCTGATCGTTGAATCAAAGAATAAGTCTCAGGCAATAAAAGTCGCTCAAGGGTGTGCATGAAAATCTTTTCAAAATTAATTTTTTTTTAATTCCTGTTTGTGATAATAGAAATGGACAAAAAAAAACTCGTTTGATAAAATTGGTTTATTTTTTTGTTGTTGGAATAAATCGGTATAATTTTTGTGCCGGGAAACAGAAAAAAGAAAGAAAGAAATTCTGGTTTTTGTTCCATGACATAAAATGAGAAACACTTATTTCTCCCTATCACTCTTCGTGTCTATTTGGATTCTCTCTCTTTTAAGCTAGGAGTATCCGAATAAGGTATCCGAATACTTTTCTTCCCATAAAAGTATCTCAATACTCCTTCAAGGAGTATTCGATTACCTGTTGATGATTCGAATACTACACAAAATGTATTCGAATACTTATCAGACAGAATGCAGAAACTCGAGCTGTTCACTGCATAATCTCATTTTTTAAGAGTCCTAAAGCGATTTGGAGACCAATGACTCCGTAAACAAATGTTCATTAACATGTTTTAGACTTAGATTATCAGTACTTAGCTCAAATGATCAAGGTTTCACTTTTTAATGGAATAAACAAGCTAAAACCAAGAAAATACCAAAGAGGTGATCATGGTATACCTCAAGGGTCTCAAACTCAGAAAAAGACTCAGTCTTGGAGCTTCCAACAATGTTCAAAGGTTCTGACTCTGCAAGGGTACGAAAATGTACTACAAGGTTGGACCTTTCTCCATCAAAATGACACTATGAAGCTCAAAACGCCAAGAAGGTGACCCCCCACAAACCAATTCAGAACTCAACCCTCAAAACCATCAAACCCAGAAACTAAACTAAAAAATGGAGCACCTTTCAATCACTCAAGACTCAAGCACACTCAAGTAAGAAGCTTTTGTGAAGAAGTCAAGAGGAAAGGTGACCTCCTGAAGGTTCTCTATGGAGAAATGAAGGTGGCAAATGGAGGAGGAAAGCTGAAGGCGGTCAACAATAAGGGTCTCACATAGGGATGAAAATATGGCCTAGGGTTTTGGCCCCATTCCATATATATATGTCCATTAAACTAATTACACAATATTAGCACTAATAGCTACATTTATCATTTTAATCTCAAACTTGGGATTCTGAACCTAGTCATTTTTCTAGGATTTGTCATATTCTTATTTTATTTTTCGCAGCACTTTTTCGGTACACGCTTTTACGTAGCCGATATCAGTTCTAACACCGGTTCTCATTATTTTAACTTGAAACTTGACACACAAATCCTAAATATTTTTCTAGGAATATTCCCACACTTATTATAATTTCCCGAATACTTCATCGGTACGCACTTACACCGTGAGGCAGAATCGGTATCTTCACTTTCTGTCAGAAAAGTGACTTTCAGCATTACTAATCAATTACTAAAATTATTTAAGTATTTTCATAATTATTAGGGTCAATTATGGAATTATCTCGTTAATCTCATAATTAATTAATTAAATTCCAAAATTAGCTGTGCGGGTTTTTACGGCCACCATCATTGCAACCATTGTCGTCACCACCACCACTACCACTGTCACCAACAACTATCACCACCGCCACAGCCACTGTTGTCATCACCTCCACCACCACTATCGTTGTCACTACCACGTCACCAACCACCACCATCGTCGTAGCCACTGCCATTACCACCACCATTATCGCCACCAGTACCACCACCATGCCATTACCACTACCATTATTGCCACCAGTACCACCACCACCGTCACTATCGTCACCACCACCACCTCATTGCCATTACCACTATCACTACCGCTGCTACAACCATCACCACCATTACCATGCTATCACCGCAGCCACTGCCATCGCCACCACCGCCATGCTGCCGCCGCCGCCGCCACCATACCATATAAGAAGGAAAGCGATGATCCGGAAAAATTTCATGCTTAATAGGAATTATTTTTTATTATATTATTTGTTGTGTTATCAAATATAATTTTTATTCTCGGAATAAAAATAGAACATGTTATTAAACACATTTTTTTCTCTCAGAAACTATTGTAAGGCACAAAAATAGAAAAAAAAATTATTTCTTTTCAAAATGAGTACGAGGGAACAAAATGGTTGCATGCACACCCTAAATTTATTTTTTTTGGTAAATTGAATGTTCCAAAATATACTTTTCAATGTAACAAAAGTTATAATTATAATGGTCAATGAATATAAATATGTCTGACCTTGAAGAAATAACTATTATTATAATTAGGGGCGTAAATAGGTTAGGTTAGGCTAAATTTTGACTTAAATTGGTAAAAAATATTGGTCTTTGCCTGTTAGCCTATGTAAGCCTCAAATTACAATTCTGGAATGACTTATATATAAAAATAAAAATCTTGGGGGATAGGCTTGTTAGTCTATTTAAGCCTATTAAACATTCAATAATTAAAAAAATAAATAAAATAATATTACTTTATTATTCAAAGTTATTAAAATAATAAATTTATTTATTTTATTTATAATAAATAATATCATATAGGCTATAAGTAGGCTTATAGACCTGACATATTATACAAAAAAACTTATAACCTGTTTTCTAAGGGGAATGTTATATTTACAACCTATTTTCGTTTACAACTTCTTACAACTATATCTTAACCGTTGATTTCCGTCAATCAACGGTTAAGATTTTCGCAAATTAATTTTATTAATTAATTATTCATTCACAATAAATGACAACCGTTGATTGGCGGAAATCAACAGTCAAAATATGGTTGTAAGAGTTTGTAAACTATTTGGGTTATAAATATAACCTCTCCCGTTTTCTAAATAGGTTTTTTTAAAAGTCTAGGTCTTATCAATTTTTTTATGAGATAAGATATTGTGACACACAAATAATGTTACGCACAATGTTACGACCACATCTTAACCGTTGATTTTCGCCAATCAACGGTTATCATTTTTCAAATCAAACTCATTAATTAATTATTAATTCGCAATAAATGATAACCGTTGATTGACGGAAATCAACGGTTAAGATGTGATCGTAACATTGTGCGTAACATTATTTGTGTGTCATAATATCCTATCCTTTTTTTATTTTTGGTAAGCATCTATTTTACTATTTGTAACAGGTTAAGACTAACCTATTATATGCTAGGTTATCGGCCACCGGCCTAACTTATTTACACTCCTAATTATAATATTTCAAATTCCAGTTATAAAATTATGGAATAATAATTATGCATCAAATGTGTGCACTTTTTATTTTTAAAGAAAAATAGTGGGTTCCACATTTTATGTACATGTGACAAATTAGAGTTTTCTGTCACTAGGTGCACAACTATTATTCCCTAAAATGATATTCAATAAAGGGAGATGATTCAGTTATCACCAATCTTTTTTATCACTCTTATAATTAATCTAATAACCGTTGATTTCTATGAATCTAATGATTGTAATTAATTAATTTCTGATTTTTAATAAATTAACGGTCGGTTATTAAATTGACAGTAAAGTGATAATTTTTTTTTTTGATAATAAGTAGATCTTTTCTCTCGAAAAATGGGAGAAAATAATGCTGAATTAAACATAAATACACATGATTTACATTTTACAACAGAAATGTCATTTTATGTTTAATTTCCACGTCGAATTTATCCATTGTATTATTATTATTATTTGGAAAAAAATAATTTTCCGTCACGATATTGCTTCCAGTATCGTCGTGTTCTTCTACTGCATCTTCCTCCACTGCAACGCTGTTAGTGTTACCTTACCATTTCACTTTTCACTTTTACAGTCACAATTTGTTTACCTTCAATTCCTTCAAACTCAACCATAACGATACGACCAACGAAGATCGCAATTCATTCGTAGTTTGGGGAGATCGAAGCACATCGATTTCAACCAAACCACAATCATCATCATCATCATCATCATCGCTGCGATTACATTTGTTCTTCCGTTATGAGAGAGCCCAGAGAAGGAACCAAGACCGATAAGACCTCGAAATCTGCATCAACTCCTCTCGTTCTCGACATCGACGACTTCAAGGTACGTTTCTCTTGTTTCTTTCACTTTCGACTTTCGATTTGTCAACGCTTCTGATTGAACCGAACGTGATTAGGGAGATTTCTCGTTCGACGCGTTGTTCGGTAACTTGGTGAACGATCTCCTTCCGTCGTTCAAATTAGAAGAAGCTGAATTGGACGGTGGTGATTCTCTGCCGAACGGGCATCATCGTGTGCAGTCGCAAGGGGTTTCGAGCCCTTTGTTTCCTGAGGTTGATAAGCTCTTGTCTTTGTTCAAGGATTCTTGTAAGGAGCTGCTTGAGCTTCGTAAACAGGTTTTTCTCTTTTGTTACCTAGTTATTACTTGCCTAGATTTTTTTTTTTTTTTTTGAGGAATTTAATTTGGGAATTTAGGTTGAGGTTTTAATTTTATTGTATTGTTATAATGTTTTGGATCTAGATTGATGGGAGACTCTACGGTCTTAAGAAAGATGTTTCTGTTCAAGACTCTAAACATCGAAAGACACTTGCTGAGGTTAGTCTGGAATTTATTCTGTTTTTGCAAGTATTTTTGTACTCTGAACCTTATGAAATAGAAAAAATAAAATAAAATATTACTTTGGCACAACGGTTAGTGTTAGTTGCTGTCTATTATAGATCCATAAAGTTGGTCTGACCCTTCCTTAGGCCTGGAGATCACAGTTTCAATTCACGTACCTCTTGCTAGAGTAAGTTAAGGCTGTCTACTATGGAGTCACATAATGTGTCTTACCCGCGAATTGCCGGAGCTTTATAGCGCCGGTTTCCCTTTTTATAAAATACATTTGTTAGCTACCCATATTTTGTGTTTTAATTTTTGTTTTTTTCCCCTATTTTGTGGAGTGGGGTATTCTAGAACTTAATATCTAACCTGGCGCGAAAATCTGTTGGAAAGTTTGGATTGGAATAAGCCGTTGAATTTTCTTGAATGTGTCTTTATTTCCTTTTCAGCTAGAGAAAGGTGTAGATGGATTGTTTGGTAGCTTTGCGAGATTGGATTCGCGTATTTCAAGTGTTGGCCAGACAGCTGCAAAGATAGGAGATCATCTCCAGGTAGAGTTCTTCAAAGCTTCATCTATATTTGTTAGTTGAATTATGATCTCACATTTATTTCTACTACAATGTTTTGTAGGTTGGTCAGTTTCTCCTTTTGTATTTGAAATATAATCTCGTTCCTAATACTGTTATTTCTTGTCAGAGTGCAGATGCTCAGAGAGAAACTGCCAGTCAAACAATTGAGCTGATAAAAGTAATATCAGTCAGTTCATTTGGTTTATTCCATCATTCACATTGGGAAATTTACCTTTATGGTTGACTTAATTTGTGCAGTATTTGATGGAGTTCAATAGCAGCCCAGGCGATCTGATGGAGCTTTCACCACTTTTTTCTGATGATAGTCGTGTGGCTGAGGCTGCTTCAATCGCACAAAAATTACGTAAAAATTAAGATCTCTTTTAAATTTTTTACAATGCTTTAACCAAATTACGTCAGTGCTATGCTGATTCTTTTAATTTTTAGGATCATTTGCTGAAGAAGATATTGGAAGACACAATATAGCTGTCCCATCAGCTGTGGGAAATGCAACTGCTAGCAGAGGATTAGAAGTTGCAGTTGCTAATTTACAGGACTACTGCAATGGTCAGTATTTTACAAAAAAACTTGAACAAATTAACTTTTGAATAAAATTGAAGAAACATATTCGTCATGAAAGCTTTTATATGTTTATTTTGTCAAACAAATAATTAAGGGAACTAAGTTTATTCTAATTTCCAGTTAAAACTGTTACAATATAGTCGTTTTTCCTCTATAATATTATGAATGACAAAGTGCATTATTCTAAATCTAAGATTTTTGTGAGCTTTGTGATTATTTTCTTTCTATTGAGCAGATAAAGTGCTGAGCATCCTTTAAAAGCCGATTAGCTATGTCTAGGTGGAATGTCAGAGACAGTTTCATTTATCAATAATGTTAACAGATTTCTGTGCTTATTAAATATGTTCTTGCTATAGGGCCTCTAGTTAGGCTTATTGATTATGTGACACATCTCTATGATCTTCTGGCATTTACCTTATTTGTTACAACAACCAACTAGAATTTGGAATACATATTGACTTCAATGAACAATGAGGAGCTCATATTTGAAATTTTTCCTGAAGCAGTTCTTCCTGCTTTCTTGTGCTCTTTTATCCACACTAGGTGTTCTTTATCTCTAAATGCTAGTGTCTATTTTTAAGGACCTCTGCTTTTATCATGTCCTATCTTTCTTCAATACGGTGTGATCCAAATGTAAACAATATTGAGGAATTAAATCACATGGAAAAATTTATTTGCTACCCTTTTTCTTCTGATAGGAAGATTTATAGCAAATGACTTAACCTAGCCCTGAGGCACACAATTCAGTAGTAGCTCAATTCTACCTTTGAGTTTTGTTTTTTCCTGCCTTTAAGAATATAAGAACAAACAGATTCTTTTGGAGTAACTGACCTTCTTACATATGGGTAAGACCAAAATATATAGTGGCAGCTCGTGAATATTAAACTCCTTTTGGGTTTCCTTAGTAATATATGTTTCATAATTCTTTTACCATTTCTGCAGAACTGGAGAATAGATTGCTTTCTCGGTTTGACGCAGCATCACAGAAAAGAGAATTGACCACAATGGCTGAATGTGCCAAAATTTTGTCTCAGGTAATACAGCTTTGTGGTACATGATTACACTCCTCTTTCTCTTTCCCCCCTTCCTTTCCCATATTCTACACCTTATTGGATTTTTTTACTGATAAAATCAAACAGAAAAAGATTCTAAATTATTTGTAGTCGAATTGGTGCTTGATATCAAGGTTGTTGAATCACAATACTTATCGTGTATCGTTTGTCAGTTTTTTGTATCGTGAATCGTATCGAATCGTAAGATACAAAAATATAATAAAAAATAATTTGAAAATATATAATATAATTAATATCATATAAATCCGAAATCCAAAGAGGATCCAATAAGCAAAATACATAAGGTACTAAAGTGCAAACCAGTTATTCTCCTACTCATCAATCATTAAGATTAATATTATCAATACTATCACTATCAGCATCTATATCAGTGACATAACTAATTCGTCATCCTCTTCATTAGGGTAGTCATTTGACTCATCTCTCATTTCTTGTTCAACAATCTTGAGGTTATTTTTCCTTTTCCCTTATCATTCTTTATTTTCTTTTTCTTATTAATAATAATTTTTAGATTTTTTTTAATTTAATATACAAATCAAATCTTTATTTCTTTTTTATATTAAAAATTTCAAATTTTGATTTAATTTTCGTATCGTATGATACATGTATCGTATCACACGATACAGTATCATATCGTTCGATACAAATCCCTTTCTGATACACCACATGGTACGTATCGCTGGGCTTGTAAATCGTTTCATATCGTAAGAATCGTATTGTGTATCGTGTATCATACGATACTGATAACTATGCTTGATATCCTCCTAAAAGAGGCAGAAAACTCGTCATAATTTTTTCCCTTGTGCATGGATTTTTGTAAGCCTTATATTACAGTATTGTATTATAGCTTATGATTCTCCAGCATCTGTTATTATTTCACTTGTCAAATTCAATTTCAGTCTAATACCCTGTACATCATGTGGGATTTGTGCTTGTATCCGGGCTTCTCATAACTTATGGTTACCTTTGAGGATATCCTTTTTGTCATATGTCACTTTCTCATCTCACATTTTGTATTGATATATCTCCTCCTTTGTATATCTGGTGCTAAATTCCTCTTCATCGTTTGTCCATTGCTTGTGCTAAATCCCTCTTCATTGTTTGTCCAATGCTTGTGCTAAATTCCTTATTGTGAATTGCAGCATCAAGTAATGAAAGGGCCTTGTTTGAAATTTGAGAGTAAAGGTGTGTTGGTCTGCCAATTGCTTAGACAGTGCTGTACTCTGGCCTTTGCAGTTTCTAGTTTGCTAGATGTTGTATAGTTCACAATACTAGTTGGAATTTAATGTTGTGTTAATAGGTCCACATATTGAGTTAAATCATATTTGACATTCATCATTTTTTAAATAGAGCCCAACCTTCAATTTATAATTTGTGTAATGGAATGGTTTGAAAAGTTTCTTTCAAATGTTTCTCCTTTGCTTCCTATGCTTGCGGTATATGTTGCTTACAAATGAGATAAAAGAATTCACTAGCTTGAGTATATCTAATAATGTATCAAATGTTGAATTATTGAAAAATGAGTGTATTTACTAAATCACTCTTTGCGATGCAGTTCAACAGGGGCACAAGTGCCATGCAACATTATGTGGCAACACGTCCAATGTTTATTGATGTGGAAATAATGAATGCAGACACTAGGCTGGTTCTTGGTGACCAGGCTGCACAAGCTAGTCCTAGTGATGTTACTCGTGGTCTTTCATCCTTGTACAAAGAAATCACAGGTTTGAAGTATAATTTTTTCTGTTAGTAAAATGAATAATTTCTTTACAGAATCAGTGAGGTATGTTGATTTGTTGCAGATACTGTTCGTAAAGAGGCTGCAACAATTACAGCTGTATTCCCTTCACCCAGTGAAGTTATGTCCATTTTAGTTCAGGTACCAGATAACATGGTCTTCACGCTCCACTGAATATTGTGGCTTTAAAGACATAGTTTAGTTGGTATATTCATAAAAACCATAATTGTAATTATTTTTCATGTTGCAGCGAGTTTTAGAGCAGCGAATCACCGCCCTTCTAGACAAACTGTTAGTGAAACCATCTCTTGTGAATTTACCTTCCATGGAGGAAGGTGGGCTCCTATTAGTGAGTACAATTAGCTAACTGCCTTCATTTATTATCATCCAAGTGCCAGTTTATACTCAGGCTGATCTCAATGTGATTTGTATTTGATTTGAGGCTTCAGTATCTTCGAATGCTGGCAGTGGCATATGAAAAGACCCAAGAACTTGCAAGAGATCTACGAGCCGTGGGATGTGGGGACTTGGATGTCGAGGGTAATGAGTTAACTTTAAATGTGCCTGATTTTCTTCAATGCGGATTGGTGAACTCATCTCTAAAATGAATAATGGTTTGGAATATAGATGCTAATGGTACTAGAAGGAATAGTATTATCTGTTCATTAGATGTATTTGCTTGCAATATTTAAGTACGGAAATGGTTTTGGAGTGAGACGCGACCCCAACTTTATTTTCATGATTTATTAAGGATGTTCATCTGCCTGCAATATAATATGATGCAGTCATGTTGCAGTTGTTGTGGGGGCCTTACAATTTAGTATTAAATGGGTTAAAAACTGAGAATGTTGTTCTATCTTAATTTCATACCCAACTGCTTGCTTTGGCAATAACTTTTGTTCAATGGTGTAATTTTAATGGTAAATCTGGCGGTTTAATTATTATATGGCTTAATGGGAAAATATTCTATTCAATCTGGGAATTCCAATATCTGTGCACTAATTATATATTTGCTTCATTCTTGTATTAGTCAGTGCAGTCCCACTATTGATTAAAAATATAACGAATTAGGTGAATTTAAATGTAACAGTTTTCAAATAAATGTCAATGTGTCCTCTGGTCATGTGTGCTTAGTGCTGGATTTAGAACATTTAAATTTCTTATTAGGTGACTTAGCAGAAAATTCTCCGATGGTTCAGGTCTGACAGAATCCTTGTTTTCAAGTCACAAGGACGAATACCCTGAATATGAGCAGGCATCTCTTAAGCAATTATATAAAGTGAAGGTTTGCAATTGTTTCAAATATTTTCCCTTTCGAAATTGGATTTGGTTGCGAAAAGCCTTATGTGGGTTAATGCAATGCAGATGGAAGAATTGCGAGCTGAAAGCCAGCAGATTTCTGATTCATCTGGGACAATTGGCCGTTCGAAAGGAGCTTCCATTGCTTCTTCTCAGCAGCAAATTTCTGTCACTGTTGTGACAGAGTTTGTGCGATGGAATGAAGAAGCAGTCTCAAGATGCAATCTCTTTTCTTCCCAGGTTATTCTTGTTACTGTGATTTGAATTTGGGAAGGTATTTTTCTTCAAAAGTATCCTTTTCAAAACGTCAGCATAGTGGTTGCTTTGGGTCACTGTAGTAAGGACCTTCTGCTGAGTCAGTTCTGTTTAACTGGATTAAAAGTGAGACTGCCTGGATATGGGGTTCAAGAATCATAATGTGTGGGGTTGCGTTTTATCAGCACTTTGTCTCTTAAAAATTTAGTTTAGCAAGTGAAAGAGTAGATTGATATGTTTAATTTCTTTTCACGTCAATAAACTAATTATTAACGGAAATGGTGATGTTATTAGTTGGACAAGTATACAAAATATAATAGTCTTGTTTATGTATACTACTTATGATTATTTTTATTATTATTTTCTTTTTTTGTATTATAGTACTATCCAAATGTTTCTAAAATAGTTAATCATTCCATGATATTTCCGATGTCTCTGACACCAATTTTTATGTAGTCAAGATGTTGATATTTTGATTTGAATTTAGTATTTTAATACTTGGTAAGCACAATTGAAATATTTTTCTTTTACAGCCTGCTACCCTGGCAACCAATGTGAAAGCTGTGTTTACTTGCCTGCTAGACCAAGTAAGTTTATTTCAAATTTGTCAACATTCAGATGTTTGATACATTTATGTGCTGGAGCTCATTCTTCCGGTGTCGTTCTTTATGTCTTTTACAGGTCAGTCAATACATAGCTGATGGGCTTGAACGGGCTAGAGACAGCCTGACTGAAGCAGCTAATTTGAGGGAAAGATTTGTGCTGGGCACAAATCTTAGCCGTAGAGTGGCTGCTGCGGCTGCATCTGCTGTAATTACATGAATTTTTGCATGCTTTTGTTCAAGTTTATAGCAGTATAAAATATGAGCACATTTATCCAAACATATTGAAGATTTATTTGTTGATATGCAGGCAGAGGCGGCTGCCGCAGCTGGTGAAAGCAGTTTTAGATCTTTCATGGTTGCTGTACAACGTTCTGGAACCAGTGTAGGCCTTATTCAACAAGTATGATGAGGAGCTTGATGTTTAATTCATGTTTTTAACTAAATAAAACAACACTGACCCCAACTTGTTTGGGATAAAGGTGTTGATGTTGATGTTGTTTTTTAAATAAATTAAACCCCATAATTGAAATGAATACTTCTCTACAGTACTTTGCAAATTCTATATCTCGGCTTTTGCTCCCTGTGGATGGTGCACATGCTGCTGCTTGTGAAGAAATGGCTACAGCAATGTCCAGTGCAGAGGCTGCTGCTTACAAAGGACTACAACAGTGCATTGAAACTGTCATGGCTGAGGTCAGTTGTGCGTATAACATGGTGTGCGCAGTGGCGGAGCCACATGCTGACCGGGGGTGGCCTCGGCCCGGGCTAAATTTTAACAAATTGTACTTATCATGTATAATTATATAATTAATTATAATTTGGCCAGTTTAAAATTGTAATTTGGCTCGGGCTAAATTTTGTAATTTGGTCCTATCAAAAAATAAAAATATATTTGGTGAGAGATTTGGGTAAGTTGTGATAAGTTATGTGTTCCATTTCCACTTATATAAAAAAATTAAAATATATTTAATAATATTATATCTCTTTTTTTATGCTCTCTGCTTAGGTGTTTTGTATTTAATATAATTTAAATATATTATAATATAAATTAACAAAAATTAAGAAAAATAAATACCCATAATTTTTTGGCCCGGGCTCCGCCACTGGGTGTGCGATAGCCAGTGTTCAACTGCCTATCCTAAAAATTCTGCATGTAGCATTATATATATATATATATATATATATATATATATATATATATATCCAACTGTTCCTAATGGCTACTGTGTGTGCATAATTATCCATGTAATAAAAAAGACTGTTTTGAGTCTTGGTGTTTCTCATGTTCTTTTTTCTATGAATTGTGAATCCTAGTTCTTAAACTCTTGAATATTCCACTTTAAACCCCTTGGCAGGTAGAGCGATTGCTTTCAGCTGAGCAAAAGGCTACTGATTATCGATCACCTGATGATGGAATGGCTCCTGACCATCGTGCAACAAATGCCTGCGCAAGGTTGGTTAAATTGAAAAACTGAAACTGTTATTGGTATTGAACTATTGATGATATTTATGTTCAGTAGTTTATATCTCTGCATGGACGTGAACTCAATTATTCTTGCTTTGTTGAACATTTGAAATTTCACGATTTCATTCTTGATGTATATTTCTATCTAACAATGTTTCAAACAAATAGATCAATCTTTGAACCAAGAAAAATAGAGGTTCAAGGATTTGAAGTCAAATCAGGGTTTTTATTTGCATATCTTTAAATATATGACAAAATGTAAAAAAAAAAAAAAGGTGAAGTATATTAGAAAAATCATGGAGGAAAAAACATCGAAATATATCTCTAACACTGGATCACTGGTTTCTAAGCTTCTGGTTTTAGAAGGTTGACCAGATTGGCCAAAGGACCGTCTCCTGATCTTCTTTGTCAGTCCTGTATTCAAAGCAGGGATCTATAGATTATCATGAGTGCAGATGTCAATGTTATTTAGGAGACCAAGTTTTAATCTTATGTATTAGGTGCCCCTTGGGGATGATTTCATTTCATGTCAGAAAATGCAGTGATATCAACATTTTCTTTTTCCAAAAAATTTATCTCCCAAAATTTGTATTCGTAACAAGGATATTTGGTTTTCTTTGTCAGGGTTGTGGCTTATCTTTCTCGTGTGCTGGAGTCTGCATTCACTGCCCTAGATGGTCTTAACAAACAAGCATTCCTGACCGAGTTGGTATGATATTTTATCTCCTATCCTTCAATATATTTATTTGATGTCTTGTTGAATCAAATATTTGGCTGCTTGTACAAAAATATGTAGGCCGATGATCTTTTCATTATGTTCTTTGATCTTATAACAAAGTAAGCGGAAGTTGATTTTTGTAGATGGCAGTCTGTATATGGCATTATTTACGGAGGGAGAATCCTTTTGAGTTTACCATTTTTTTTTTTTTGAGAGGGGGGACGGGGGTTCATTGGATTGTTTACCTCCCTGTTTTTTATAGTTCTGTCCCTAGTCAATTTTTTAATGATGGAAGGGGTCCTAACTAAGATTATTCGTTTGTTGTGTTTAAGGAAGATCCAACTATCATTCAATGTTTGTCATTTGGGTAGCTAATTTGGTGCAAGGGACGCTGATTGGCTTTTGGCTTTTGGTGGTGTGAAAGTTTTCCCTTTTTTCTAATGCATCCATCAACTCTGCCCGAAACTCTATTGTTTAAAATAGTATACCTCATAGCATCAACTTATATTTTAATATTCAAATTCTTCAAAATTTGGAGCATGTGCAGTTCATAAACGCTATTGCTATTGAGGTTGGATTTGGTGTTGCTAGTCTATTTTTTTTTCCTGTCTCGCTAATATCATTTGAACTGTATCTTTCACACTCATGATCTGGACTCTGCCCGTAACACTCAGCAGACTGTGTTTTAGACAAGATCTTTAATTAGGCATATTTGTTGGGGAAGTAAGAGCAAGACACAAACATCAACACATCTTTAACCCAAGTTAATTGGGGTCGGTGATAGATGAACCCAATGATAGATAAGAGGAGATTAAAAAAAAAAAAATACAAAAAAAATAACAATATAATACAATAAATAAATAATAAAAAATTGGGGAAGGGGAAAATAAGATAAAAGACAAGAAAGGGAAAAGAAAGAGAGGGGGGATTGAAGGGGAAAAGGACTAAAAAGGGATCATCTGGAACATAAGAATAATAACGGGTTTAACCTTCCACCCTGCTTATAACTTTTCTCCATTCCGTCCGAAGACACATTGTCTGCCAATCTATATCCCACTCCATTAAGTCTTGTTTAACTACCTTTTCCTAGGTAAGTTTCGATCTACCTCTACCTCTACCTCTACCTCTCTTTGTGTCAAGCTCTTGGTAACAAACTTTTGTTCTTACAGGAGCATCCAGGGGCCGTCTCATTACGTGCCCAAACCACCTCAATCTATGCTCCCTCATCTTTTCAGTTACCGGTACTACTCCTACCTTTCGTCGAATATCTTCATTTCTTATCTTATCCAACCTCGTATAACCACACATCCACCTTAACATTCTCATTTCTGCTACTTCCATTTTATGCTCGTGTTGCCAATGTGCTGGCCAACATTCAGCTCCATATAACATTGCAGGCCTCACCTCTGTTCTATAGAATTTTTCTTTTAACTTAAGGGAATTTTGTGGTAACACAAAAACCCAGATGCACTACGCCATTTCATCCATCTTTCTCTGATTCTATGATTTACATCTTCATCAATCTCACCACATTTTTGCAAAATTGATCCCTAGTATCTAAAAGCATCTTTCTTGAGTACCTCTTGATCAAGTAGATGCACGGGGTCTTGATCTCCATCTCTTACTAGAGAAAACTCACACTTCATATACTCAGTCTTGCTCCGGCTTTACGTGAAACCTTTACACTCCAAAGTGCTTATCCACAATTCAAGTTTCCTATTAACACCGTCTTTGGTCTCTCCACAATTCAAGTTTTCTATTAACACCGTCTTTGATCTCATTAATAAGTACAATATCATCAGCAAAAAGCATACACCACGACACTTCCTCTTGAATGTCTTTTGTTAGTTCATCCATCACTAAGGCAAAGAGATAAGGACCTAGAGCCGAACCTTGGTGTACACCTACTATAATAGGAAAATAACTTGATGTTCCATTACAAGCTTTCACACATTTAGTAACCCCATCGTACATATCATTGATTGCATTTACATACTTTGAGGGTACTTTTTTCTTCTCAAGAACCCACCATAAAACTTTTCTTGGGACCCTATTATATGCTTTCTCAAGATCTATGAACACCATATGTAAATCCTTCTTTTTTTCTCGATATCTTTCCATCAATTGACGCATCAAGAAAATAGCTTCTGTGGTACATCTTCCTTGCATAAATCCAAATTGATTTGTAGAAACCTTGGTCTCTCTCCTCAAACGATGTTCAATAACTCTCTCCCACAACTTCATATTATGGCTCATAAGCTTAATGCCTCTATAATTAGAATAATTCTTGATATCTCCCTTGTTTTTTGTAAATAGGCACAAGCACACTCTTCCTGCAAGCATTAGGCATCTTATTTGTTTGAAGAATCTTATTGAAAAGATTGGATAACCAATTTATTGCCACCTCCCCTAAGCCTCTCCACACTTCAATAGGTACGCCATCGGGTCCCAAAGCTTTATTAGTCTTCATCCTCTTTAAAGCCTCCTTGACTTCATGTGTATTGATTTTGCACATAAATCTTCTATTTCGATCATCATAAGCATCCTTCAAGCCTCCTTTGTTTTTATCGCCATCTCTATTAAAAAGCTTGTTAAAGTAGTTCATCCGTCTTTCATTTATATTTTCATCTCTTACCAAAAGTTTTTGGTTTTCATCCTTGATGTATCTAACTTGGGTGAGGTCTTTACTTTTCTTATCCCTCATTTTTACAAGGATGTATATACCTTTTTCACCATCTTTGCTTCCAAGATTTTTATACAAATTGACAAAAACCTTATCTCTAGCTTCTCGCACTGCTTTCTTTGCATTTTTTCTTGTCAATCTAAACTTTTGCAAATTATTATCATTGGGACTTTTATACAAAGATCTAAAGCATTCCTTTTTCTGTTTAATTGCCTCTTGCACCTCTCCATTCCACCACCGTGTTTCCTTTGTATGGAATCAAATTCTTTTGCTTTCTCCTAGCACTCTTTTCCCCACATTTTGGATACACATAGCCATCTCATTCCATATTTCATTAGCTCCTCCAACAAACTCCCACGGTCATTCATGCAACATTCTTCTTTGAACTCTAATTGTTTTTCCTCCTTTAGCTTCCACCATCTTATCCTTGGGTTCTGGGCCCTCTTCCTCATTCTAAGTACTTTGTTGAACCGAACATCTAGAATTACCAGCTTATGTTGCGTAGCAATACATTATCCAGGGTAGACCTTACAGTCGACATAAAAATTTCCATCTTCTGTTCTAGCCATGAAGAAATCAATTTGACTCCGATTTTGGCCACTATGTTAAGTGATAAGATGTGACTCCCTTTTCTAGAAAAAGTTGTTCGCTAGCATCAAATCGTAGGCTAGTGCAACGTTCAAGATAGTAAGACACAAAGATATTGCAAGAAAATATAAAAAGAATACTGAGCAAAAAATCAACAAAGCATTTTGATTTAGCTAACTGCACATCAGTTCTACTACATGTTTCTTACTTGCATCAAGTGATTTGACTTGTACTAAGTAATCATCACGATGTACCATATTAGTTCTATTTTCTGTCTTGTTATATTAATTTTACATCATCATTACTTTACAGGGTATAGAGATGGGTATGGTGAACATTATATGTTAGTTTGGGATCGTTGTCCTAATTTCATTGATAACATGATAGATTTTGTCATTTTAGGGGAATCGCTTGCACAAGGTGCTGCTAAATCATTGGCAGAAGTTTACTTTTAATCCAAGGTAATTGGCCTGGGCCTTGCATTCTTGATCCGTCTAGCTTGTTGCAACACATACTACCATAATACATACTGCTTCGACTTGTAAAAAGTTGTTCGCATGCTAAACATAAATTAATCTTCCTCGAGGGTCTTTCTTCTACCTTATGTATTGTAATGGCTGAACCCTTTTCTCCATCCACATCTATTTTGCATGTCATAAGGCAAGTGTTTTTGTCTTCAATTTTAAAAGTGGCGATAGTATTTTATGATCTTTATATTTATAACTAAATACTTGTATAGCATCCTGCTTATTGTTGTATGCTCACGGGTCACTCTGCAGTGGGGGATTGCGACTGAAGCGTGACATTACCGAATATGGAGAATATGTGCGTAGTTTCAATGCTCCTTCTGTTGATGAGAAATTTGAATTGTTGGGCATGTAAGTTGAACAACATATGCAAACAAATTTCTGTCCCAGCCCACCATTTTTTTCAAACTAATTTCTGAACGTTTTCTGTAGAATGGCCAATGTCTTTATTGTTGCTCCTGAGAGCCTTTCAACTTTGTTTGAGGGGACACCTAGCATTCGGAAAGATGCGCAAAGGTATAATTACATTTGACCTATTAATGCAACTGTTTATGGTCAGCCATTTTATTACCATTATTACTATAACCTGACTAAAAAATGGTGTAAAATGATCTTGGTCTAAATGGTTTTACAAAAAAAATTGAATTTTTGATGAGTCTATTGACGCTGATTCATCATTTAGTTGACCTCACCTACTAGAATAAATCTTGTGGGTGGTTGTCATTGCTCAATTTTGGTGATGAAAAAATGTTCATTTCTCTGCTGTGTGCCAGATTTATTCAACTTCGGGACGACTACAAGAGTGCCAAACTAGCATCAAAACTGAGTTCCTTGTGGTCTTAACAAAAGTAGGCTTGTGAGCTTGAAAGCCCTCCCAACCTTGGTAAAGTTTACATTCACCTGTTTCTTTGTTATGGCACAGACTCTCAAGCTGAATCGATTTGGTGGTGTCAGTAGACAGTTTAACAATTTGTTCTATACAAAATTATAAGAGGGCTATTCAATGGCCCATTTAGTAGAAGTGAGGGTTCCTTCTTACTGAGAATTGTTGTGAAAAGCTTGAGCTACCCAGCGCCCAAGCTTTCGCATTACAATTTTTTTTTGTCGCTTTAAAATCTCTTTCAAGGATTAATGAAAACTAACTTTTTTTTTTTTTTTTTTTGAAAACCGAAAACTAACTTTTTAATCAATGGTAGCTCGTGCAGTTCATCATTCATTTTCTTAATGAAACTACTTTCATTATTGAATGCTCATAATTTAATCATAATTGAGCTACACCTTGTTGCTTACAGAATATATGAATATAAGTTTCCTGAATATCATTTAGTTCTTAGTTTCGTTAGATAGAAGCTTCATATCTTTAGTGAGATTGAGAATAATTTGCAATATTTGTCTAAAATTAAAAGCATTTAAATATTATAATACAACAAATATATGTAAATAAAAAGATACCTTAAAAACATTGATTTATATTTTTAATAAAAAAATGTTCTATTTGTTTGTTTTTTGCTTATTTGTATAAAATTTTCACACCGTTGCAGTATAATATTTCTTTTTTGGGTACGGACAATGTAATATTCAGTGTACAGTGCGTGCGCACACAAATGGGAAAAGACCAATTTCGTAAGCTAAAATAAACTTTAATCTAATTTAAATAAATAAGTTAAAAAAATTATAATCTAAAGTAAAATTAATGTGTAATATCAAGACACGAGATAAGTAGGCAAAGAATGCGTCGTAAAGATAAAACGTAAAGCGACTGTCTGGATTTACCGACCTCCAGCTTATCAAAGATTCTCTACAATTAAGCAAGGGGTACGTTTATGTCATTTTATATGAGATAAATAATTTTGGGTCCCACAATTCTTTTTTCTCTCTCTTCACTTATACTTTTATTTCTAAAATAATTTTTTTCTACAACTACAACATAAGAAATATTTTCCATTAAGTAATTATACTATTTTATTTTATTTTTTGAGAAATTATAATAGTTTGACAATAGAAGAATAATATAATATCATATCTTTTGGATCAAAATTATCATGAGGAAAACTTATGGTTATACGAGACAAAATAAGACCAAATTAATATCTTCGAGGATATTTAAAAAGTAGAGCCCGCTTTCTATTTAGTTAACGGCATTTTTCTTCCTTAAGTATATATATATATATATATATATATATATATATATATATATATTTAATTTTTAGCTGTATATCTCGCTTACGCTTTTTGACTCCATTTACTCTTTACACTAATTGAAAAATATTAACATTGCATAAATGATAAAAAATTATGGGATTAATATTTCTCGTGTTATAAGAGATAATTTTATTCTTCACACACATAAGAATGTGTATACCCTATATGGAGCCATGTGAAAAAAATAGAGAAAAAAAAATTGTGAGTCACATATATTTTTATGTATATTTTAAGAGATAAATTATCTCTTATAATAACATAAGAAACATTAATCACAAAAATTAAATCTCAAGAATCAAATAATTTATTATTTCCTTTAAAACTATTCTGTTGATACGATTGATTATCAAGCTGATTTAATCATTTTCAGTTAATCATGACTTTTGAATACAAATTTTGATTAGTTTATTAAATTTAGTGTTATTTATATATGGTAAAATCATTTCAACAACTGTTTTATGTACAACAATGACATTTGTATGGTTATGATTCACCACTTGTAATGCTTTCATCTTTCGTATGGTTATTATTTCTCACATTTAATGCTTTCACATGTATATATATATAGCAACTATTTGACTGTTACATACAGCAGGTGTAGAAATGTAAATCCATTTATATATATATATATATATATATATATATATATATATGCGTGTGTGCGCCCGCACCTACATGCATATAAGTATTCATTAATTAAATATGCTCAACCACATTAACAAATGATTCGTCAGTTTGTGAGGAGTCCTTGTAATTTTTGTCTCTACAAATAAGAGGACTGTTTTCCACCTGCATACATCGGTAATATAGTACTTTTAAGTCATGAATTTCGCAAAAAAATAAAATATTATTATTTTAATAAAGAATTACGAATACATAGCAGCTTTGAAACTATATACGAATCTATAGCAGTCATTCACGCCCAAATTAGGCGTGACTATTCACGCCCAAATTAGGCGTGACTCCCAAGGCATTCATGCCTAATTTAGGCGTGAATCATCTGGTGTTGATACGTGGGAAAAAAAATTAACTTATGAACCGTAAAACTTTGAAAAGCCATATCTTTTGACTCGGGTATCCGAATGAGGTAATTCTTTTTTTGATTCCACATAACTTTTCGAGATCTACGCAATGACATCTCACAAACACAATTCAAATTTGTAATAATTGTATTATATAGTGTATTACAAAAAAAATTAAAAAATTATTATTAATAAGAAAAATAAAATAAAGATTAAATTTGTGATTTAAACTCAAACATCAATTTGAAAAATCTGTTTTAATAAAGAAAATGATTAAAGAAATATTCTAAACACTTGGTAGAATATTACATAAATTGGTATATATTTTAATAATTAAATAAATAAACTTGTACAATATTTTTTTTCAAACACTTGGTAGAAGTATATATTTTAATATGACATTAAGTATCCTTATTTATAGATGAGTTAATCTACTTTCGTGCCATCTTTATAGTATCATTGTTGCAAATTTGAATTGTGTTTGTGAGAGATAAAATATATCAAATGAGATGTCATTGCGTAGATCTCGAAAAATTATGTGGAATCAAAAAAAGAATTACCTCATTCGGATACCCGAGTCAAAAGTTAGGGCCTTATAAAGTTTTACGGTTAAATTATTAATTTTTTGTGGCACGTGTCAACCCCAGATGATTCACGCCTAATTTAGGCGTGAATGCCTTGGGAGTCACGCTTAATTTGGGCGTGAATAGTCACGCCTAATTTGGACGTGAATAACTGCAATAGATTCGTAGATAGTTTCAAAACTGTTATATTTTCATAATTATTTATTAAAATAGTAATATTTTAATATTTTTTTTCCCGTGAACTTTTAATCTTTTGTATGTACTTTTGTTTTATATTAAAATATACATTTATGATTTTATATACAATTTTTCTTTAAAAAAAAATCACTTACAAGTAACGGTGTAAATGGGCCAGGTTGGCCCAGCCCGGCCTACGTTGAGCCTGGCCTAACCCAACCTACGTTGGAAAGTAGAGTAGGATTGGGCTTATAAGAAAGTCTTTTTAACAAATAGGCCGTAGTTCAATTTTGTCAAGGCTGGTCTAAAACTTTGTAGGCTGGCCTTTTTAATATTTAAAAATAAAATAAAATAATATATTTATTTAAGGTGGCAATTAGTACCAACCATTGTTCAATGAATAATATTATGTTGTAGACTTATTTCAGTTTTGGTTGAATTAATAATTATATTTTTTTATTTTCCTCATTTCTTTGACTCTATTCCTCTCTGATATACATCATAGAGATGGGGTATTATGTTGAATCTTTTTTGTTTGTTATTTTTTATTTCTTATGAGAAGTACTAGTGCATGCATGAATGAAACTTTGTTCAATATATTCTTTTAGTTATTTTTTTTACTATTGTAAAAATTTTAATGCTTACTAGTGAAAATATATCTCGTGTAAAAAAATGCAGCAATTTATGAATACTTTAATGACTTGTAATGTCGAGCGAATATTTTAAGAATTGTTAAAAATATTTTTAAATTTTTAAAAAATAATTCATGTGGGAGGTCTAAAAGGCCTGTAGGCCATATCAGACTCTGTAAGTTTTGAAAAAATAGGCCAGATTTGGCCTATAAATAAAGTCTTTCGTAGGCCAGATAGGCTGAATATTTTTTTACGTAGGCTTAGGCCATGAAGGCCAAAGCCCAGCCCATTTACACCTTACTTACAAGTAATTATAAACTACATATTTTAAAATTTATATCCAAATTTCAAGTTCATAAAATTTTAATAATTTTGTAAGTTAACTTTCTCGAATGTGTAACTGTAAAAGTTAAAACTGTTTATTCAACAGCATGTGATAAATTCGAGATATATTAAAAACTTGCACATGCATTCACGCACATTAACATTGCATCATATTTATAAAATAAAATAAATCCAGCTTTTGATCTAAAGCATTGCATTATATTTATAAAATAAAATAAATGTGTGTACTAATCATGTAATAATAGATACAATATCACATTACTTATTTATAAAAATGTCAAATTAATCTTCTACATATGTAATTGCAAATTGTTTTAAAAAACAAAAAACAAAAATGTTGATAAATAATTATTATCGAAAGATCAATTCAAAGTAATTAATAAATAAATGACTAATAAAATATTAAATATGTTATTACACAAATAAAATAGATATTTGTTCTTATAAAAGTTATAATAGAAACTGATCCATTGTCCTTTTACCAAAAAAAAAAAAGAAACTGATCCATTGAACTTGATATTATCGATTTGCTAGCCTGACCGAAAAAGAATTGGCTAAATAATTATTTTTTTTTAAGTTTTTGGGTTTAATGTGGTTGGTTTATCGAGTTTTATTCGGCTCATTAGGTTTGATTATTAAAAAGTAAATAAAAATTAAAACTTTCATAGTGTAGTATAATAAAAAAAGAATTCTTTTTTTCAAATAAAACATATGTTCTTCGATTTATTCATTTTTATGCATTAAATTAAATTATTTTTATATAAAGAGATATGATATTATGCCTATTTTTGTTATACTTACTCTGCCTCCTACTTTCTAACACCGCTATATCAAAATATAAAGAGAAGATAGAAAGAGTGATAGTTAGTTGAGATTTTGATCTACCAATATTAAAAATAAATAGGTGAAGTAGACATAAAAAAAAAGCAGACACAATATCATATTGCTTATTTAAAAGTTATTTATGTTGGGTAAAAAGGGAGCCCACAGTAGAGAAAACTGTCACCAAATTGATTAAGCGATGATCCATCATAATAGGTGAGCTCGATATTATATTTTAACATAAAATTTTAAAGCATTAGGTTTATGAGTTTTTTAATGTATATGATTATAACTTTGTCTTTCTTTTTTTTGAGGATAGGGGATATTATCCATAATCCACTAGTTCAATTTAAGTCGGGTAAGATCACATTTTAACACTACATCCTCATAGACTTGCATTCGAGATTATTAATTAAGTTAAAACAATCCCTACTAGTTGATTTACGTGCTTGCTGGTCATTTAGGAAAAGTTGATCAAATTGAAAGCGGATCAACTAAGTAGAAGAAAAAAGAAAAGTTAGAAGCAATTTAGAGAACGGTACCTTTTGCAATAATTTGACCTACAATTAAAAGTTTACTAAATTATATTAAGGGAAAATGTGTATTCTTTTGAAGGATATAAATTTATGTCATTTTAAGAGAGAAATATACACAAAGATGTGTAAGTCCTATTCAAAAAAAAAAAATATCGATTCCACCTTTTTATATTTATCTCTATCTTTAAAGGATCTAAATTTGTGTCCTTTAAAGGATCTAAATTTGTGTCCTTTAAAAGGATACACACTTCCCCCATGTACTAATTCCAAGAAATTTTTGCAGGCCTTGAAAACAAGAAAGTTATCGTTGACTCTATAATTTCGACAGCATTGTTTATGTTACGTATAACAGAACCTCATGATTAAGTGCTTCATTTGCTGAAGAAAACAAAACCAGAGAAAGACATAACACATATCGATGGGATAATGGAACAAAAGCAATATGAAAGGGTGAAATTGTTTCTTTTTTCCTTTTACTGCTTAAAGATGCTCCTATGTTAATCCAATGTCATCTAATATTATGCCTTTCTCGATACCGCATGAAATTAAAGTCACACGTTTGCTCTTTTTTCCAATAAGAAACAAATAATGCATTAAATCTTTTATATATATATATATATATATATATATATATTTTACTTTTGGCAGAAAGTCCTTTAATTTACACAAAGTCACAAATTTTGTTCTAATTGTGGAACCAAAAGGGGAGACACTTGAGGGTGGGAACCAAGTCAAAGCGCACATCACGGTATTGAGCTAATCAAAATTGAACTTTGAGATTGCCGAAATTAGTGTGATTGCTATTATGTCAATGAAACAAAAGGAAACGTTACTAGTAAGTATTTGATTATTAATTAGTTGCGATGATTGGTAGTGGAATTTAATGTCCTTTTTAGTTGGTTGAGTGAGGATATCTGCACATCTAGCTATTGTGAATTTGTGATATTTAATTTGTACATTATTTTTATGGCTCTACTAATCTTAATTTGAGTATAGATAATATATTGGTCTAATTTCTTTTTTTTTTGGTATAACTTGGAGTATCCCCATTCAACCTCCTCCGGTCACCTTGTCCTCGGGGTACAGCCCTGTAGGCTAGCTCTTCATTGGAACAGCGGGTCCATTGAGCTTCGCTACCGGAGGAAGGATGAAATTAATCCCCCAATCGATGAGAGAGGCACATTCTCTCTGGCCCCCAAAGATTTTTCAAGAATTTGCTTGAGGCAGAGTTTGAACCCCTGACTCAAACAAACCCTTGGAAGCTCATTTGCCAACTTTCAGACCGATTGCACATTGTATATGTATTTGGTGCTTTCTAAAATGTATTCCTTACTTTTTGAGATATATGATGCATATTTCTTAAACTTTTTTTATAATTTGTCATTTTACTGGAGTTGTAAGTTTTAACCCTTTTTTATTTTATACCATCTTTTTTATATGATGTCATTTTCTTAAGCACATATATCACAGGCAGAATACTAATGCAAACTACATACAAAAAGTGAAATCAAGTGTAACTTTAATTTCATGCGGTATTGACTTGTCCCTATCCTCAAGTGTCTCTCATTTTGGTTTTATAATTAGAAGAACATTTGTGATTTGTGTAAATTAAAGGACTTTATGCACTTGTAAAAGTAAAAATTAAAATATATATAAAAAAAGACTTTATGCATCATTTGTTTCTTATTGGAAACCAGAGCAAAAGGGTAGCTTTAAATTATAAGTTCTATGCATTCTTCATCATTATTGTGTCGCTTTCAATGAGATTATTGACAAAAAAACATTTGATATGAGATTCACAAGTATTTTTAATTTTTTTTCCTGAATATAAAATTGCATAAATTGCGGGAAAAATAAACTAAAATTAATTATTGGAGGTAACCGTTGAAATACGAATTGAGTATGTCAAATTTGGCAAAAACAAAATTAAAATATTGCACTTTTAATAAATAATTACGAATTTATAACTCTTTTGAAACTATCTACGGATCTATTGCATATAGTCACCCATTTTGAGGCGTCGCGTGACTACTTACGTCACATTTAGGCGTGACCAACCTCACTTCCGATGCTGACACGTGACATAAAAAAGTCAACAGTTTGACTGTAAAATTTTAGAAGTATCCAAATTAGGTAAAAAAAGTTTATATCTCATAATTTTACGAAGTTTATGCAATGACATCTCATTGAAGGAGATTTGATGAAAAATCTCAAAATTTAGGATATTTTATCGTAAAACTTCGGAAGGCCATAACTTTGGCCTTGGGTGCCTGAATCAGGTGTTTTTTTTATTCCGTATAACTTTTTGACACAAATGCGTTGGCAAGTCCCAATTGGTCAATTTTTTTCTTTCAACAAATGTTTCCTTGTGCCCCATTTGCTATATTTTATATCTATGAGTGTGAATGATGTTATTTAAGTTGGAGTTTCGTCTCTTATAAATATAGTTTGAATTTACAACAATAGTAGCATAATCATAGGGATGTTTGCTAGGAATGTTTTTAGTCATTAAAGTGGTTTTCTCTCCAGCAATATTGCAGCTCATGGTATTTGTTCAGGAAGAACTCGGAGGCTTTTGGGTTTGTAAGAGATAATTTCTGTAATAGATTTCTTTCAATTTTTTGTATATTAAGTTTGTATTGTATTTCAAGTACTTTTATTTATGATATAGTATTATGTCAAATGTGATGTCATTACGTAGATCTCAAAAAGGTGAAAAAAAAAATCATCTGCCCAAAGCATTCCAAAATTTTACGATCAAACTGTTGACTATTTTGTGCCATGTGTCAACACATGTTGAGTCACATATGAATTAGGCGTGATTGCCTTGTGTCACACCTACTTTAGGCGTGAGTGGTCACATTTATTTTGGACATAAATATGTGCAATTAATTCATAAATAATTTTAAAATAATTATAAATTCATAATTATTTATTAAAATTATATATTTTTTTGCCTGTCGATTCTGAGTGTTACGTCACTGGTTCTAATCAATATTGGGCAACCATATTTATATATCAAAGTTTTCATATTATTTATACAAATCTTTTTTTTTTTTTGGTAAGCATATTATTTATACAAATCTATTAGAATATTGTTTTGTTATTTTATTTCTAATAAAAAAATTAGTGTGTCCTGTTGATATAAGTTGTTTAATAAAATCATATAATAAGCGATGAAAATGTATTAGTTTAAATTCACAATGCACTATCTATTTCTTTTCTCATGCTTTTTTAACTTTTCCTATTAAGTTTCTCTGCTTTTGGTAGAGGAAAAAAGAATTATCCAAGAATCACATTTCCAGTGATACGGTGAAAAAATGAGTTTTTCAATAATGTTATCAAAATATTATTTGGTAGGTCAAAATATTCTTGAGGATGTTAAGTTAATTTTCTTAATACTATATTTGATTGACGGTAAAATATTATTGTGATTGTGGATTGAGGTTAATTATATCCCAAAAAAATTATCAAATATTTCACCATATGGGATTCTCAAAATACCAGCCATTTAGTGGTAATTTAAGATAGATTTTTTTTTTTCATAGACATAAATTCTAGGAACCTGATTTTCCGGATTTTTTTTTTTTTACAATTCTCGTAACAAACGTGAGTGAATCAAATTTCCAATCTCACTTCCTCATGATTTTAAAATATTTCTTTAATTCTACCAAACACCCCTTAAAGTTCATTTTAGTTGTGAGTCCTTTGTTAAATTAATAATTAAATAAGACTTAATGGAGTGAAATATAGATTGACGAACAGTGTGTCTTATGATGGAATGAAAAAAAGCTATAAGGAGGGTAGAAGATTAAATTCGTTGTTATTCTTATGTTCTAGGTGATTCCTTTTTAATCCTTTTCCTCTTCAATCTCCACTCTCTTTCTTTTCCCTTCTTGTCTTTTATTTTATTTCTCCCTTCTCCAATTTTTTTATTTTTATTTTTATTTATTTATTTATTTTATTCTATTGTTATTTTTTATTTTATTTTTATTTTCTGAATCTTCTCTTATCTATTATTGAATTCATTTATTGTCGACTTCAATTAATTTGAATTAAAGATGCTGATATTGATATTGACTTCAATAAATTTGAATTAAAGATGCTGATATTGATATTGATATTGTTACGTTTACGCATACATATATAATTTCATCCTATTTTCCTTTACTGTACTGAGTGAAAAAAATTTATTGGGATAATCTACTATTTTAACAGTGGTACTGAGGGATGTTATAAATTACAAAAGTCCAAAAACCATGTTAGCAGTAAAGCAATTGGTAAGTTATGTCAGATTAAAGATCTGTAATAAGGCTTTTGTTATATTGAAACGGCCACTGTTGTTTTGTCAGTAAGGTCCAATTTTTTAAGCTTTGCTAGTCAGAGGAATTAGTACAATTAAGTTGTTAAAACTTTATGCTTCAACATGCAATTATTAAAAAAAAAAAAAACATTTAAACATGTGCTGCAAATGAATGCACATGGTTTCCATCATGAAGGAAAATAGAAGATTTGCAAATGGCAGACAAAAATCTCATTTCAAAAGTCATAGGTCTTTTCAAATTAGATTTGAAGTTATTTAAAAACTATAGAATTTCACTTGTTTGATGTTTATAACGAGAGAATAAATACAAATCTTTTGCATAATTTTTTTGTATAAAAATCTCATAATAAATATATATATACTCTGAGGTAGTGTCCTATGGTAAAAGGCCCGATAGAATGCATTGGGGCCAACAATTGCAACTTGCACTACTTTAGCGATTTGCAAATGGACAGAAATTAAAATAATTATAATTTGATTGAAAAATTCAAGAGCTGACACGTTTAATAATCAATATTAAACAGCACCTAATGATGCATGTGATAAATCAAACGAACCCATACTGATATATTATATCATATTATTTTGGAGCATGTTAGATTTATAAATTTTTTTATTTACAAACTCTTACAAATTACACTATATTCTTCCGGGAGAATATAAATTAAAATAATTATAATTTCTTGAAAAAGAAGATAGTGTAATTTGTAAAATAATTTTAAAAAATTTGTAAATGGATCATGTTCCTATTATATTAGCTGTGCACGAAATAAAATTTCACCTCTAAGTCCGTTGATAAGACATAATTTAACATGTTTTAATAGCTTACCGGGATTTTAATATTTTTCAATTTAAACTGGATCGGGTGAAGAATGATACAATGTTTATAAGAATATTACAAACGAGACAAGATTAACTTACTACGATAAGAATAATATATTTTGTAATCAATTTTAACATTTAATTTCCATCGAAAAATTGTTAAAATTGATTAGGTTACTTTTATTAATTAATAATTAATCCCAAATAAATTATAATCTTTAGATTTGTGAAAATTAATAATTAAAATTGATTATGAAATTTATAAAAAAAAAATACTAACGTAAGAAGATACTGTACTTACAAATTTATCAAACAGGGGCAAACTCTATAATGTTCATTCACTTTTATATATGGATTTGTATATACTTTTTGAGAACAGTTATATTTATAAATTTTTTATTTACAAAATATATTATATACTAGGAGTAGTACATAATGTACTATCCATAGTACATAATGTATTTTGTAAAAAAAAAAATTATAAATATAACCTTTTATATTTATTAGCTAAGAATGGTGACACTGCGCAGTGTGTTTTGAAAAAAGTGAGTTCGAGTCATACAATTGAGTACAACTTCATCGGTGAAACAAGGAAAAATTAAAAGAAGGAAGATGTACCTGTTAAAAAGTTTCGTTTGATTTATTGTTTCAGGTTGGAAAGCAAATTCATTACTTAAATAAAGAAAAATGAAAGTGTTAAAACTCTAATCCTGGAAATACACATCTGTTTTTCATTTCTTTTCTCCTCTTTAACTGAGGTATTTATACAGGTATCAAAAATAATATTAACTTGAAAATAGATAACAAACTATAAATCTAAACAATACAACAAACCAATCCTATCCAATTTACATCAATAACTCAACAACCTAAATTCTATTAACAAATTAAATTCTATCTTCAACACTCCCCCTCAAGTTGGTGCATGAATATCTATCATGCCCAACTTGTTAATGGCTTCTTCAAAGACTTTTTTAGGAACAACTTTAGTCAATACATCAACAAGTTGTTCTTGAGATCGTACATGAGGAATCTCAATCATATGATTTTCAAGCTTCTCTTTTATAAAATGCCTATCTATTTCAACATGCTTAGTTCTGTCATGCTGAACTGGATTCTTTGCTATCTCTATTGCAGCTTTGTTATCACAGAAAAGATTCATTAGCTGACTATATATAATTCCCAAATCAGCTAATAAATTTTTAATCCATAACAGTTCACAGACACCATAAGCCATACCTCTTAATTCAGCTTCAGCACTTGACCTAGCCACTACCTTTTGTTTCTCGCTCCTCCACGTGACTAAATTTTCTTCTACAAAGGTGAAATACCCAGAGGTTGATTGTCTTGTGGTCTTATCACCAGCCAAATCTGAATCTGTATACCCTTCAATGCATGGTCTATCATTTTTTGAAAAAAGCAGTCCTTCTCCCGGAGTTCCTTTGAGATATCTAAGAATTCGGTACATGGCTTTCATATGTTCCTCATTAGGGGAATGCATAAATCTGCTTACAATACTAACAGAATATAATATCAGGTCTAGTATGTGCCAATTATATTAATTTACCTACCAACCTTTGATATTTGCCTTTATCTGCGTCAATCTGGTTTAGATAGACACCAAGTGAGTGAATCATTTCCATTGGAGTATCTGATGGCTTGCTGCCCAATAATCTAGTTTCAGAGAGAAGATCCAAAATATACTTTCTTTGAGATAAAAAAATTCCTTATTTAGATCTTGAAATTTCTATTCCAAGAAAGTATTTCAATGGACCAAGATCCTTCATTTCGAATTCAGCAGCCAGCTTCTTTTCCATAGACTTCATTTTCTCTAGATCATCTCCGGTCAGCACCATATCATCTACGTAGACAATAAGTATTGCCACTTTTCCTTTATTATGCTTAATAAATAGAGTATGATCTGAGTTGCTTTGTTGATACCCAAACTTTTTCATTGCTAGAGATAGCCTACCAAACCATGTTTTTGGTGATTGTTTAAGACCATAGAGTGCCTTTTCCATGCTCTGATACCATGTTAAAACTCTAATCCTGAAAATACACATCTGTTTTTCATTTCTTTTCTCCTCTTTAACTGAGGTATTTATACAAGTATCAAAAACAATATTAACTTGAAAATATATAACAAATTATAAATCTAAACAACACAACAAACCAATCCTATCCAATTTATATCAATAACTTAACAACCTAAATTCTATTAACAAATCAAATTCTATCTTCATCAGAAAGGAAAGTGATGGGAGAAGAAAATGAAGTTAACTGAATGAAAAAGGTAATCACTGTGCAGTCACAAAAGAATTTGTATGCTAGTTGAAAAGCAACTAATCACCTAATCAATTATAACTATTTAACTAATTACCAATGAATTAACTGTACTAAATCTCGGATCGGTTAGTCAAGTAATTGATGAATTGATAGATATATCAAAATTCAATATTTTTTATTTTTTATTTTTAAGATTTCTTTATCAATTTATTAATTAATCAAACTAATCGGTTCAAGTCAAATAAGATCACAAGGATGAAAAAACTCTTTTTATCAAAATTTTAACATAGCTACGTACCCAAAACTCGAATTCAAAATTACTAATCAACAAGAGTGTTACTGAAATCTTACATAGAGGTGTGACATGTTATACTGAAGTTAAATATGAATTATTAGGTTGTTTTGAGAAATAATATGAACCTTACTCTTCGTAATTCGTCTAATGTGCCGGCAAAATAAATTAAAACTGAACTTTACGAAAAAATGATACCAGCTAATCAAGGGGACTGATCCATGCATGTTTTTCCATCGGGGGTTAATTACAGAATGTCTTTCAAAAAGGATAGATGAAGAGAACAATATCTATTTGAAAAAGAAATTTTCTTTGGAGTCAAATAACTAATGGAGCATATATTCTTTAAAAATATTTATATAACTAAGAAAGGAAAATTTTGATAAATGCATGCATCTGTCGTTCTTGTCATTATCCTTAATTCATATAAATATTACTGAAAAATATTTCTGCAATTAATGTAGATAAATTATCTACATTTACTTTCAAAACGACGTCGTTTTGGCATTGAAAGATTAGAAAATTATTATTATAAAGACTATAATAACTCTGAAATAAATTAAAATTATAAAAATATCATGATTTCTGCCCCAAAACGACATCGTATTGGACTTACTGCAGATAACTTATATGCAGTAAATGCAGAAAAAACGAACCCATAATTATATTAAGGAAGAATATTTCTATACTCCATTCCTCTCTATCATCTTATATGTCATTATCTTTCCTTTGGCATCCAAAGCAAAAATGGGAGACAGCCTCATTCCACAAGCAATTATTAATTAATTTAGCTACTCACTTTACTACTTCACGTGAACGTGGTTGTTAAGCTATTAATCCTAAATTTGGCCCGCTTTAAACAAAGTGTGGTCCTTCTTATCCCAAAAAAAAAAAACAAAGAGTGGTCCTTTATATCTTTTATTCTCCGAGTCTTTATGAATACTCTCAAGATCAACATCTTAATTGTATAATTTCTTCTCCATGAATTAAAAAAACAAATGCTTCCACATGAACCCTTAAGATCTAGTTTGATTTTTTTGATGATAATAACAATTAATCATATTGAGACTTGCTTTTGCATTTTGGTAAACTATAGACATGCATTTTGGTTAGCTATTCCAAACATTAATATACGTATTCAAAGCAGTTTCCTTTTGCGCCAGCTTTCAACTAAAATAAATTACACTTACATGGTTGTTGAGAAGAGATATGATCGAGAGGGGAACTTTTGCTGAATATTGGATACATTTCTTATAGTGTATATAGATATCTGAAGTTACTTTAAGCGGGTCTATATATTGTATATAGATATAATCTTTTTTCCCAAGTCTCTTTTATTTTATTCCTTTAATCCTGGAAAGCATAATGATACTTTTCGTTATGATCAAAGAATGAGAGGTTGAGTTGTCATCAATCAGATTTCATTTTCTCCATCTGTTTAGGAGCACTTAAGTGTCATTTATAAATGGATAAAGTTGTCTTCTAAAAGTAAAAAAGGTTTAAAATTATCAAAATATAACAAATATAAATAAATTGACTTTTTTTAAAATGAGTGTACTCAATAGCGGTGTCAACTTCTACGCATGACAATTGTACTGCAAGAGCGATTATGGTTAAACATATGATGTAATTCTTTTAAAAAAAATTCAAATAAATAAGTCCCCGATAAATTGTATACTTTGAGATGTAAAGTACATTTTTTAAGAAAATATATGGATTTAATGTTTCTGCAGTAGATAAGTTATCGACATTAACTTCCAAAATAATGTCATTTTGGGTTAAAAAATTATAATGAAAAATACTATTATAACCCTAAAATAAATTATAATTACAAAAATACCTTGATTTCTGCCTACATTATTTTAGACCTCATTTAAATAAATCATCTACATCAACGGTAGAAAAGGATGATCCAAAATATATATATAATAACTCATATATATAACTCAATGATTGTTAATTTAGTAACATCTCAACTAAATGATTCAATCTGGTTTAGGGTGATGGATTCGATTCTTCAAAGTCGCAACTTCAAGAGGAATTCAAATTCAAAAATAAATTAGTTGGATTTTTTAGAATTTCATACATCGGTTAGTACGAAAATGGAATCCCACACATTTATTATTATTGTTATTATTATTATTATTATTATTATAAAAATTCAAGATTTTCGTTTTAAAAGATAAGAACCGTCAACTCTGCGCTACTACTTTTAGAAATGTCCAAAACAGTACACAGGAAGGTTAATTCGTGCTGCTATATTCATACTTGAAAACTTACATTATGCTATAGATAAGTTCACTAATATTAACGTTTATTATTTCTATTTAAAGATTTTATTAAGCAGTACAATCATATAACAAATATAAATCAATAATTAACTCATTTATAATCAGGTGTAACCTAAATGTAGGTTTTCAAACGTACATATTAACGTTGTACAAGGTAGCAATGCTGCTGATTGAGATATTGAATGTGGGTAACTTTTGAGTTTCAGAGACTAATCTTTTCGAGACGTATAGATCACCAAAAATGATTTTGTCTCTATCAACAAAATTTTTTCTATTCACACAATCAGAAATCAAACCTCTATCAATATGCTTAAGTCATCCGGCTATCTACCAATGTGTTGGGCTTTGTTGGTATTGAATAGGTAATTTTGGATTGGAGCTTTTTGCAGGACTACACATGTGTTGCCATGTTTTGCTTTCCTCGTGGGTATGGCACTCCTACAAACATTTCTAGTGTAGTGTTTGCGCTTCTTTGTACAAACAAACACGTCAAAATCACTAATGCAGCAAGCTTCCCTTAATGTATACTGCACAAGTCTACCTCAATGTATACTGCATTAGTCAGCTACTATGGATGAGATACGTGTCACTTTTCTAGCAGCTGGAAGGTCTAATTGCAACAAAGTAGTTGATTACCTCAGCGACTTTGGATTGAATGAGTTATGTGACTAGCCATTGGGGACGTGACACGTGTCCCGTCCATAGTAGCTGACTCAGCGACTACGGTATTGTAGCGTAGCAATTTGGAAAAAAAAATTACTCCATAACATTCAGATATATTATATTAAAAAAAAGTGGCAGTACGGTCGATGTCCCATTAATTCCCATCAATATAAAGAAAATAACAAATTGGTCAGCCTTCTTGAGGTTACTATTCGTGATGCGCTGTACTGTAAAGCCATCCTGAAAAACTAGTTTGCCTCGAGCTTGTGTTTACTATAGGTTTTTTTTTTTTTTTTTTTTCCCTCATGGATTTATGTAGTTAAAATTTGCTAATATGCCTTCAATAATTATATGAGTTTATATATCTTACTTAAACTTTGTTTTGATCAATTTTGGATAAGATTGCCTGAAATATTAGTAAACAATTACTAACCAAAAATAATGTAGATGCCATATTATTAGTCTACAAAATATTATTTTATACTAGCAACAAAGCAGTTGCTAAGTTCTGTCCAATTTGATATCAATACATGTGAGACTTTTATCCTAATTCCTAAGCCAAATACAAAAAGAGATTTTAAATTGTTTCGAATCACAATGAAGAAAACAATATCATTATAATATGTTCATGGAGGAATTTAATACCCACGCGCGGTTGACTGTTATATATATCAAAAGATGAAAAAGCTGTAATATTAGTAAAGACAAATTTTATTCGTTCCGAAGTCGAAAAAATATTGCAACTTGAGTTACTTAAAGCTTTACAGATAATCAGATCATATAAAACAGAATAATTATATGTATAAAGAAGGATTTGATTTTCTCAGGTTGCATAAGAATTCAATTTTCATATAACTCAACTAATGGTGGGCCCCACATTTATTAAAAAAAACTTTGCACGCAAGTCGAAGGGTCACAACATGATAATTGAATTCTCATAGAAGAAACTATTTTCCCATAAAAAAATTCAATAAGATAAGAATAACAATCTCTCTATTAGGAAATAATGATAAAGCCTCTAAGATTCCTTTCAGACAATGATTCTATGTAACTCTAATTAATAATTTTAATCAGGGATTTTACTAGGGTATTATTCTTCCGATCGGTTCAAAAATTCATATCATAAATAAACCTAATATTTTCATCAAAATATAAAAACATACAAATTATTTATAAAAAAATGAATTCATTTATAAGAAAAACTAACCTATCACATCATCAATAACACATTTATCCCAAAATGAATATTGAGAGCGCATAAACCCAAATGATATGTAAGAAAAACTAACTTAATTAATTATTATTTTCTCTTATCATTTTATTGTTTTTATAATATGATATGATAATGTTGGATTGAATTACTACATATTATTAAAGTATGTATTCTCAATAACACTCTAATTTTTTCTACAATTACCATTTGTCATTTTCTTTTTTAAAGGGCAGGTTATATTTATAAATTTTTTTGTTTACAAACTCTTATAAATTATATTATCTTTTTCCGGAAGAACACTGAGTTTCATTATGTTCTCCCAGAAGGAGATAGATAGTATAATTTATAAAAATTTGTCAAAAGAATTTGTAAACTTTTTTAATATGTAAAAGGAGAGGATGATATTTTGATTACCAAAATTTTCCACTACCAACTTACTACCAATCTAATCATCATTGGGTCAAAAAGAGAGAATGCTAAAAAAATTATGAAGAGAAAGAAAATATTGATCTAATGGTGATTAGATAGGTAGTAAGTTGGTAGTGAAAAAACCTGTAGTAAGAATATCCCTCCTCCATTATTGTTATTATATTTCGATACACAAAAAATCCAAGGCCCACTAGCCAAAAGGCGCAACAACATTATTATGTTTTATCTACAAATAGGAAACTCACATCAGGAAAGTGGAAACAATTATAAAGCAGGAGCGAATTGATAACTTGACATGAAATACGAATTCCGATTCAAGGATCCAAGAAGCTCCAATTTGCAAAATGCCAACCTTTAATTTGTTCAATCATTTTCAATATGTGAATAGGAAATAAATTTCATAACCCCATAGCTGAATTAGCAAGATACTAATCCTAGTAAGTACCCTGAGTGAGTACCTTGTACTTTTCTACACCCAAATTATTCACATGGCTCCACTTCTTAAAATATAATATAAATCATTGAAATGGCTCTCATCTAACACCATAAGGTTTTGAGTTGAAATGATTTTTTAGGGTGTATTAGACCAAGGCCCCAATACGCGGCCCAACCCAAGCAAACCCAAATAGCACTATATGCAATACACACAAAAAATACTCATTTCAATAACACATGCACACACCCCAAAGGCGAAAGCCATCATACTGTGTCAGTGATCCGTGATCCCACTAGATACCTAATTCATAGGTATCCAGAGAGAAACACCTGAATCCTAGATCAATCACCCAACCCAGATTGGACATATCTGCCACAGGCAGAACAGCTCTCACTTTCAGGTTGAATTAAGAAAGACTTATGTGTGTTAAAAAAATCCTCACCCAACAGTTAAGTTTTTGCTTGAAATGATTCTTTATCAAATACATTAATTAAAAAAACAAATTAATATCAATTAACAAGTAATTAATTAGCTAAATCCAACTATATAACCACATTGTACTTCTCATTTCTTTCTGCACCTCACCTTTCCCTTCTTTCTAGCTCTATCTTTGTTCTCAAAACCAGCCATGACCATCAGCAACCACAATTCCATGTCCAAGAAGAAGAGGCTCTTCTTGTCTCTCTTCTCCACCATTCTTCTAGTGGCCACCGTCGCCGCCATTGTCGCCGGAGTAAACTCACACAAGAAGAACTCCACCGCAGAAAACAATGCCTCCTCCCTCTCTCACCATTCTCACACCATAATCAAAACCGCTTGCAGCAGCACATTCTACCCTGAACTCTGTTTCTCAGCCATATCCTCTGAACCTGACATCACAAAAAAAGTCACAAACCACAAGGATGTTATAGAGTTATCCTTGAACATCACAACAAGAGCCGTTGAACACAACTACTTCACAGTGGAGAAGCTTCAAAACAAAAAGGGTCTAACAAAAAGGGAGAAAATCGCACTCCATGATTGCTTAGAAACCATTGATGAAACCCTCGAAGAGCTCAAGGAAGCCTTTGAGGATCTCAAACTTTACCCTCAAAAGAAATCACTTTACCAACATGCTGATGACCTCAAAACACTCATCAGTGCCGCCATAACAAACCAAGTTACTTGCTTGGATGGTTTCTCTCACGAGGGTGCTGATAAGACTGTGAGAAAAGCTCTTGAACAAGGACAGATACATGTTGAACACATGTGTAGCAATGCTTTGGCTATGACCAAGAACATGACTGATACTGACATAGCCAACTATGAACAGAACATGATTATGGATGGAAACAACAATAATAGGAAGCTGATGATGGATTTTAATGAGGGTGGAATTCAGTGGCCGGAGTGGATTTCTGCGGCGGATAGGAGGCTTTTGCAGGCGCCGGCGGTGAGACCGGATGTGGTGGTGGCGGCTGACGGCAGCGGTGACTTTAAGACAGTGTCAGCTGCGGTGGATGCAGCTCCTTTGAAGAGTAGCAAGAGATTTGTTATAAAGATTAAAGCTGGGGTTTATAGAGAGAATGTTGATGTGCCAAAGAAGAAGAGTAATATAATGTTCTTGGGTGATGGTAGAACTAACACTATCATCACTGGTAGCAGAAATGTTGTTGATGGCAGCACAACCTTCCACTCTGCCACTGTCGGTAAGTTCCTTAATTTTCCTTTAATGTTGTTAATCACTTTCTTTTTGTTCAAATTAAAAAAAAATAAATATTCCTTTCCCGGACACTCTAATGTTGTTAATCACTGTTTTTTTGTTCAAATTAAGAAAAAATAAATAATAACTTAACAAGTGTCTTTAGTTCAAGTCATGAAAATGTTATTGTATTAGAGCTTTGTTGTCCAAGTAGTACTAATGAAGTAATCAATGTGTCCTTAGAAAATGGTTGTTTATTTTTTTGTTCAGAAGAATTGCAACACTTAGTGACAGCACAAGGTTTGAGTTTAGGAAGAATTGAAAAGTTGTTAAGCTTTAAACCAAGGGAAATACTTTTACTAGTGAAAATTGTTAATCATGTGTCCTTAGAAACAAAATTATTATTTTTTTGTTTAGAAGAGAGAGCAAAAGAGTGGTGACCCACATTTTTTTGTGTGTAGAAAAATTATTTATCTTGAAAAGAAATAAACATAAAGCTTTAAACCAAACCCAAAAATAATGAATGGCTTTGAGGTAACTACTAACTTAAATAGGGTTGGTCCTATTCTAATTATGGTTTGACCAACGGGCAAAGGCAATTGCATGTGATTGCCTTTATATAAAAACACTTTGATGATGCCTATAATTTCGGGATATTATTAGGGTCCCTGTTGCAAGAAAACGGAAACAATAATTCTGGGCTAGATCATATTGTAATCCTAATTTTTCATCAAAATAATTTAGAAATATATTTCTTCAAATCGAAATACCATTTTCAACAAAATGATTATCAGCATGCACATGGGTTGTTCTGACTTCTGAGTATATAAGTATTGTTTTGGTCAACTAGTTGGTCTTTTTTGTAGTCCTGCTTTTCTGCTGCGGTAGTACGTTTAAAATGTTAAAATAATTTCCATGTCTAGCTCGTGAATGTTTCAGAAAAAAAAAATTGAAATACATTTTTATATAATATAAATAATTTAGAAAAGGGATAAAATTTGTTGGTGTTTTTTAAGGAAAAAATTGTCCTTTTAATTGAAATATGTTTAAAATTTTGTATGATATTTAGACAAATTTTTTTAAAAAATTAAGAAAAAAAAAGTTTACTGTTTTCATCAAAAGACAAAAAGTAGATTCCGAAAGAAATTTCAAAAATTATGTAATAATTTTTTTTCTAACTTTATCCAAATATATTTTTAATTGGATTGTATAGGTAGAAGATTTAGGATTGTCGTTTGTATTTTATTTTTTTCTTTACGAAAATTGATATTATCTTTTGTACTATTTAATATATTTTAAATTATAAATTTTTACACAAATTTAGCTTTCATATATAACTGTTTTCTCAATAAATTATTTATTTTGCGTAAAAGAATACAGAAATTTATGGAGATTCTTTTTCTTCATCTAAGAATGGAGAAGGGAGGTGGAATACAGCTAGACAATCTTCATCTAATTTTACTTTATATAATTCCATTCTGGTTCTCTTGTCTTTTTCGGCATTTTGGCTCTAGTTTGGAATTTGAATGTTGAATTCTGAATCCACGAACATTCCATGATGCTTCCTTCAAAATCAGGCACGGTTCTCTATACTACTAGTATAGCCATACATTATTGTATCTTTAGCAAACCTGTCATTATATCTTTGTCTATATAAACGTCTTAGATATATGTTAATCTCTCATTCTTTCAACATAACCAAATCACAACTAATCTTATCTCGTACTTTAACTTGTGCACACAGCATATCTCACTTGTCCTCTCGTATGGCTTTGTTCTATTATGTCAAATCTTGACCTAATAAAACACTTCCCCTACGGAAAGTGTATTTGATGACCATTCAGGACATGCTTCTACCTTGTGAGCTGTAATTGCGCATAAACCCATATGACACCATCCTCTCAAATCTCAATTAACCCCAAGATGAGTCTATTGATGAGTCATTTCAGTTTCATGCTTGTACTTGCACAAGTTGCCACCGAATTTGTCCTTCATTTTAATATCTAACACTTGGACCTAGAGGTGGCAAAGTGGGCGGCCCGCCCCGCCCCCCCCACCCCACCCCGCCAAAAAATGAGCCAGCTCATCCCGCCCCGTTTGGCGGGTTGGCCCGCTAGCCCGAGTCTATTTTACACTAACCCGTCTATGTCCGCCAAAAAATGAACCCGCCCCGCCCTATCCCGCTTTTGAGATGAGTTGAAAAACACAGTCCGCCCCACCGATCCGAGCCCATTTTGTCGGCTCTAGTTGGACCACTTAATTGCTTTGTATCCAATCAACCATGCTAGTTCTTTTTATGGTACACTCATCTCGGTCTAGAGATTTTACACTAAAAATGTATCAATAGAAGAAAATGAAATAAATTTATAAGAGGAAAATAGACTATTATTGTGTTTTACTTATTCTAATAGATCAAAAGTGTCACCCTTCAAGATGGCTTTTGTTAGAATGAGTATGAGCCACTTTATCTCATACACGAATAAATCTTTGGTACTACTGTTATACCTAGATTCAGTGCAGCTCATCAATGAGAGCAGTACACGTCAGAAAAGAAAGAAAAAATTTGACAGAAAAAATCTGACATATAATATTTTCATTGGTGGGATGCACTGAATCTTTGGACCGACACCACATCTCAACCCAAAATCTTAAGACAGTAGGTTTATGGGTCTTTATACTTATATGGTCATCACTTGGTCTAGGTCTAGATGAAGATTTATTCCTCATATACAACTCAAATGCACTAACGAATGACTACAATATGCATGATTGCTTCTTCTTTCTTTCTTTTTGTCCCTTGTTTGATGCCTTTAGTTTGTGTAGTCAATTTTCTACATTCCAAATATAAATGTGAACCAAACTAAAGCGTTTTCATCTACTTTCAAAATAAACATGTGAAACCAAACTAAAGTATTTTTTTCATTTTTTTTTCCATAATGTGGTTGCAGCCGTTGTGGGTGGACAATTTTTGGCCCGAGACATAGCCTTTCAAAACACAGCAGGGCCCTCAAAGCACCAAGCAGTGGCCCTAAGAGTTGGTGGTGACCTTTCAGCCTTCTACAACTGTGACATCTTAGCATACCAAGATACCCTTTATGTACACAACAATCGCCAATTCTTTGTGAACTGTCTCATATCAGGGACAGTGGATTTTATCTTTGGTAACTCAGCTGTTGTGTTCCAAAACTGTGACATTCACGCTAGGCTTCCAAATTCAGGCCAAAAGAACATGGTCACTGCACAAGGCAGGGTTGACCCTAACCAAAACACTGGCATTGTTATCCACAAGTGTAGAATTGGTGCCACTAAGGATTTGGAACCTATGAAGAAGAGTTTCCCTACATATCTTGGTAGGCCATGGAAAGAGTACTCTAGGACTGTGATTATGCAAACAACGATTAGTGATGTGATTGACCCAATTGGGTGGCATGAGTGGAATGGTGACTTTGCTTTGAACACTTTGGTTTATAGGGAATATCAAAATAATGGGCCAGGATCTGGAACTTCTAAGAGGGTTGCATGGAAAGGGTTTAAGGTTATTACTAATGCTGCTGAGGCCCACGCTTTTACTCCTGGAAGCTTCATTGCGGGCTCTACCTGGTTGGGCTCTACTGGGTTTCCTTTCTCTCTTGGGTTGTAAAATTGTGTTAGAATTTGAATCATGTTTTTTTTTTAAAAAAATATATATTTAAATGTCATCTATTAAGTGCTAGAGAGAAATAAGAAATATTATTGATAATGAGCCTTAAACATTAGCCTGTTTGTTTGGCTTTCTAAAAAAAAGTAATTTTATCTCTTCCTTATTTTAAAAGTATTCTTTATAAAAGTTAAAGTTATTTATATTTTTATAAAAATATTTAGTTTTTGAGAAAAATATTTGACTTCTGCTTTTTATAGAAGTTAAAATATTTATCTTCTGAAAAAAAGTAAATTTTTAGCTTTTTTTGTGACTTATGCTTTTTTTTAAAAGTAAACATCCAAACAAACTAAATGAGAAGTGTTTTTTTTTTTAAGAAAAAAAACTCATCCAAATAGCCCTAAGTCTATCAAGAACCTTAATGCCATCTGAATAAATTTCAATTGGATTAGAAGGGGAAAAAAAAATGCTTGCTGGAGCTACCCAGACATTGGGTTTGTTGGCCCATACCCGAAACCGCTTGTATATTTTTTTATTGGAAGAAGAAGAAGGATTGGGCCGTTTACTCCCTCTTAGGTCCAAACCCGCTGGCAGAAGTCGGATCTGGGTACCCCATGAGTCGACCCGCTCATTTTTTTGAGGGAACAAAACAGTTTGGAAGTTAAAGTGTTTTTTTTTTTTTTTTTTTTTTTTTTTTACTGCTTAAAAGATGCTCATCTGTTAATCCAATGTAATGTAATATGGTTTCTCAATAACACATGCAATTAAAGTTACACTTTTGCTATGGTTTCCCATAAGAAATAAATAATGCATAAATATTTTTTTATCTATTTTATATTTTACTTTTGCAAGTGCATAAAGTCCTTTTATTTACACTAAGTCACAAATGTACACGAATTACAAATGTTCTTCTATTTCATAGTCAATTTCTCTCTTTTATTATTTTTTCTCAAAAAGAAAACATGAAGTAGGAATGATCTGAGATTACCATATGATATCATAAGAGGGAACGAAGAAGTTGGAATTTATCAAAATATTTTTGAAGCGTATTATTGAAGCAGCCTTTATATTTAATCAGAAACATATATTTAATTTTCACAAAAAAAAAACATATATTTAATCAGTATATGCATATTTATATATATATTAAATTCGATTCAAAAAAGTTGAAAGAAATGATACGGAAAATTTTAATATCTTCCCAGACCATATTAATATTTTTGTGCTACCTCTTACCTATAACTTTCTCATTTTACCTTTTTTTTCTTTTTTTGAGTAATAGAATAAATTCAAAGGTATCATCCGGCCGTAACCGAAGACTAATTCTCATGTAATAGGAGATAAGTATTATCTTCTACTGACTCATTTATACAAGTGGGATCCACTTTCAGAGGGAAAAGAAAAAAAAATGTGATTCATCTTGAATTTGTATGTGTGGAAGATAAATTCTATCTTATGTAATATAAGAGTAACAGTTCCTATTTTTTTATACATTTTCCCATGTTATCTCCCTATTTAACTAAAGGAGGAGGTGCTCCAAAACCACACAATTAACGTTCAAATGATACATTTAATAGTTGCAGCACTAATTGACAGCTCCCTCATTCACCTCCAACTGGGCCCTTGAGTAACGGCCACCTCTTTGTGTGACTTGTAAGAGTATTTTACTATTTAAAAATTAACTTCGTAAAGACATTTTAAAAATTATATAACAAAAATAGTATTTTAGCCCTGACCCAATGAGTTAGGATTGAATGGTTAAGCTGGTCCATGTTGATGACTTTAATAGGTAAAAAATCGCAATATGTTGTCAACATTTGAAAGAAAAAAGAAAGAAAGAAATTACTTTAAGAAAAAAAGAAACTGCAATAACCAAGGGTTGACAAGTGGATTCGGGAAACCAGGAAAGCATGTGCATTCGCGCGATTTCCGGATAGGTGATTAATGATTAATTTCCACGCAGCATGCAATTCTGACGTTGACCTATCAAAATTAATTTTTTTTAAAGATGGTCTCAAATTAACTTTTTAAATTAATTTAGATTATTTATGTTCCGGTCGATAAATTATGAGGCCCACACATTTTTCTATACATAACATTTTGTGGGGCCCACACATTTTAAAACAAAAAAAAGAAAAAAATATGGCATACAAAACGAATCTCTATAACATTACACAATCACTTTTCCTACAACATAATAAACATAAAACCCATAAATTATATCTATCTCGTATAAGAAAAACCAAAATCATTTATATAAGGGTTTGTTTTTTCTACGATTAATGTAGATAATTTATCTACATTGAGCCCAAATAACATCATTTTGAGGTGAAAATCATATTATTTTTGTAATTATAATTTGTTTCAGGATTATATTAGTTTTTTTCATTATATATATATTTTTATATTTTTCAATTCAAAATGATATCGCTTTAAGAGCGAATGTTTATCTACATTCACTTTAGAAACATTAAAGTCTTTATACAAAGGGTAATAGTTTTCTCATTTATACCTACTGACTCATTTATATAGGTGGGATCCACTTTTAAAAAGAGAAAATAAAAGTAGAGTGGGACCCATTTTGAATTTTTGTGTAGGAGATAGATATTTTTATGTAACATAATATTAATAAATTCCATATACAAAATACGTAAACAAATGAATAAAATATGTATCTATGCATTTATCAAAAAAATAAAATTGTATCTCAAATCCTTCTTCTTTTATTCTTAGAGTCACCCCAAAAGGATCCAACGGTGTTTGATGGGAATTAGTCTTCGGTTATGGCCGAATGATAGCTTTGAATTTATTAAAAAAAAAAATTGTATCTATGCAGTTTAACATTCAACTTTTTTATAGTGGTTTGATAGTTTTACACTTTTACTAAAACATGCGGCATTTTTTATTTTATTTTTTGATAACAAAGGAAATTAAAAACAACAACAAAATAAACTAACTAACAGCTACTATGAAATGAAGCATCACGTTAACGAAACCGCGGCTCCTGCTGTCAGCCATTACCAAACCGTGTATAAAATCTAAAAATTCATAACTTCTATTAGGTGTGAGGGTGGTTTAATATTTTAGTGATACTTTAGAATATTCTTAGTCTATACATAAGAATCTCTTTCACTCTATAATTTTTTTTTATTTTTTTTTGAGTTTCCTCGACCAATTCATTATTTAAATTAATTTGGTTTAACACTATCGGACTTTATATAAGGAGTGGCTTTTCCGATATCATTTTTCTATTTTCAAGACTCGAACTCGAGATCTCTGATTAGAGGAGACAAACTCCATACCACTTATACAAATTAACCAATCAATGATTACCAAAAAAATTAACCAATTAATGAAATTACTTTTGTCCTTTTTTCTCTTTTTCATAATTCTAACAAATTCAAGTTCAACACATTTAGGGCATGTTTGGTGTACATTATAGGATAAGACCTGATTGTGTTTTAATACTATTCAGCATTTAGCATGGTATTGTATAAAATAATATATTGTATAAGATAATATTATCTAGTATTTGGTAATGCATTGTATAATAATACATACAATAAAAATAAATATTTTTAATAAAAATATCTTTTTATAAAGAATTTATATAATTCTTCAAAAAATGTCATATGTTATTAATTTTTATAAAAATTTATTGATGAGTGTGAAAAATAAATTAACTTTTACAAAAAAATATTCAATATTTTAAAATTTAATATATTGAAAAATTAATTTTTATTTTGATATATTAATATTAAAATAATACATTAATTTTTTAGAATTGCACTGATCAACGATGTTAATACACTAACCCCTTATCATGCCTAATCCCTCCCATTAGGCCGAATTAAGTTATACATCATTTTGATGTATCAAGGGATTCTGCTGTATAAACTTGTACTATACGATGGTCATACCAAACAACTGAAAATGTCATAACGTATAGTATAAGCTTATATTGTCAGGCCTTATACGTCACACCAAATATGCCCTTAGGACCTAAATAATATAGGGATTGCTTATCTTATGTAATGGGATAAAAATCTTATTTGCAGCTAGAAAAAATGTGTTCTACTGATTTATAAAATAAATAATAATTTGACATGATTTTCCGTGTGTCTATAACAAAAGATTGCTTGTTTATAAAAAAAAAAAACATAAGATTGCTTTATCCCATGGCGGGGTTTTTTTTTCCCAAATAATATTTATGAAAATAAATTACTGGTAAACTAAAAGAAGAGGGAACTTTTTGAACCACGTAGATTAAGAATTTCATAATAATTAATTAAAAATATATTTTTTATGAACACCCAATTCCACTAATTAGCATATCAAACCATAATTAAAAGAAGACAAGAAAGAAAAAAAAAACACGGGAAGAAGGTTTACATTATTTATTTCATTATTTTCAAGTTTATTGAAAATAAAACGCATGGAAAAAAACTAATTTACTAACGCAACACTAAAAGAATTAATAAATTAAAATAAATGATTACAAAATAAACAATCTAAATATAAAAAGGACAAAAAAAAAAATTAAAAAAGTGGAGAAATTGACACCTCATATATTTGAAAGCCAGATTGTGGAGATTCCCTCCGGTTTTCTTTCAAAAATTTAGGAAAAGTATGTTATATTATATTTTCTACACAAAATTAGGAGGAAAGAGAAAGATATAATATAAAAATTAATAAATATATATAAGAGGAAGATTATACTTATAATCTATTTTTATTATAACCTCTTATAATCATATCTGAATCATTGATTTTTGTCAATCAATGATTATTATTTATTGCAAATTAATAAAATTAATGGTTGAGATATGATTGTAAGAGGTCGTAAATGAAAATATGTTATAAGTATTATGTTGATAAATATTATTTCATAAAAATTTAGGGGCATATTAGTTTGGGATTTCAAAGAATTTTAATCGATTATTTTTGGACAAAAAAATTCATTTTATTGCAAACGGATTTTTATAGTTCTATATATAGTAACTAAACTTCATTTCTTTTAGTGATATAGGATCAGATTATTAAATACCTACCTCATACTTCCATCTACCCATCCAGATTTTTCTATTTATACTATAATATGAAAGAATATATATCATAATTCTTTTGTCCTGAATTTTTTTAATGAGTTAGTATTATTGTTATCTCTTTAATAAATAAATAGTCCTCACAACTTTAACTTATTCAATAATTACCCTTAATTTTTGAAAATTTATAATTAAATAATATCAGTTTTCCCCCATCACAACATTATCCGCTTCTAATATATTTTTTGTCTTGAAATAACTGAGTTTCTCTCATTGATGCCCATATAAAATTTGGCATTTATAAAGTAACAAAATTAAATAATTACTTATAAACGTTTCTTAAATGATAATTAACATGATACTCTCGAAGGGGTTTGGCTGCACATATCTCGCTAGCTTGCCTAGCGAGATTCATGCGGTTGTGACACATGTTACACATGCATTTATTGGGTGTACGGTTGTCACTAATTACAGTCAGCAACCCAGCAAGATATGCAGGGTGCTGACACATGAAAAAAGTTCATCTAATCTTGCTGGGCAGCCCAACAAAATTAGTCAGGTGAACAACTTTTTGCAGATATTGCAGTCTGCCACATTGATCACAAATCTCGCTATATTGTAAGCAAGATTTGTGGCTTATAAGACACTGCCATGTGTCCAATTCAATCTCACTTGTTGGCATTTTGGAAATATAACGTAGCATTTTGAAAAAATTCTAGTGAATCATGGCATTGTGATAAATAAGGGATTTAATTTTCTCATATTGTATAAGAATTCGATTCTCATGTTGTGACTCAACTAGTGGTGGATCTCACATTTATTAAAAAAAAAAATTTCACACATAAATTTTGCACACAAATCGAATGAAAAAATGTTTTTCCTATTCCAAATAATGTCAAAAAGTTCAATTTCCCACTGTTTTTAGTAGCTTGAGAGTTTGACTAAAGCATGCAACATTCTTGAAATAAGAAGTCCCTTTCTCCACATAATTCAAACCATTGTGGTATGGATCATAAAACAGCTCAGCTTCACTGTGAAATGAATCATTACATTAACTAAACCGCGGCCCCTTATTCTGTCAGCCATTCCCAAACCGTGTATAAAATCTTAAAACAAGTCACTTCAACACACTTAGCTAGCTAAATCATATTTACGAAAACGAATATGAAACGGATGTTCCAAATCAAATAAAATTGTTTTCCATAAAAAATACATGTGATTGATACAAAAATAAAATAAAATCACTGGTTAACTAAAACGAAGAGATAAACAACAACCCTGCTATGTAAATATGTAATCAAATAATTTGTTTAATTTTAAAAATCAAAATCAGCTTTGTCCAAGACGTGTTTGGTTTTTGTTTAAGATAATGAAACGTGCATCAGTCTGTAAAACTTTTTAAAGGAAGATGGATAATTATGCAATCAATTCGCGAAACACCATGATGGTAACTTCTCGAGTGATTATTATGCATAAAAATGAATTTGTTCTTAGATGCCGATTACTATCGAATCTTAACAAAGAAGCATCGCAGAAAGGACAACACTCCATATTCTTATCCCAAAACATTAATAAAAAAAGGAAAAAAAAAAATTGTACTTCTCCATGAGAAATGAAAAATGCTTATCTACTTTAATTATATTTTTCAATTATATTTTATACACTCACAAAGTAAAAAAAATTGTTATATTAACACAATTATTTTTCCTACAAGATAACTCCTATAAAACCCTTCGATTAAAGTAAAAAAAATAGTAAGTATTGCACATTGAACAACAAAAATATACACTTTTTTTTCCTCCCAAAAATTTCTCTTTCCATTCACTTATAAAAGCACCCAAAGTTCTAAAACATCAACAAACAAAACGAAACCTTAAAACAGTGCACACTTTGAAGTTGGAAACAGAGGCATATTACAAAGAGCAAAATTATGGATTCTATCAAGTCCTTCAAGGGGTACGGCAAAGTAGATGAGCTCGAGCAGAAAGCCTTTCAGAAGAAGACACGTAAGCGTGTGATAATCGTGATCGTCTCTTCCATCGTTCTCATAGCGTTGATTATCGCCGCGGTTGCAGGGGTCGTCATATACAAGCGCAACACCTCATCATCCTCAGCCGACTCGGTTCCCCAACCCGATTTGAACCCGGCCGCGTCACTTAAAGCTGTTTGCGAGGTGACTCAGTACCCTAACTCGTGCTTCGCCGCAATCTCCGCCGTCGCGAACTCCAACACCACCGATCCCGAGCTACTCTTCAAGCTCTCCCTACGCGTCGCCATTGACGAACTTTCGAAGCTCTCGAGCTTCCCTTCGAAGCTCCGCGCCTCCGCGAACAACGACACGCGCCTCCAGAAGGCCATCGACGTTTGCTCCACCGTCATCGGCGACGCGCTGGACCGGCTCAACGATTCGATCTCCTCGCTCGACGTCGCCGGCGGCGGAGGCGCCGGAAAGATTCTCTCGACGACGAAGATCAGCGACTACGAGACCTGGCTCAGCGCCGCGATCACGGACCAGGACACGTGCCTGGACGCTCTCGGCGAGGTGAACTCCACCGCCGCGCGCGGCGTTCTCCGGGAAATGGGAACCGCCATGAAGAACTCCACCGAGTTCTCGAGTAACAGCTTGGCCATCGTCACGAGGATCCTAGGGCTTCTCTCGAAGTTGAACGCGCCGATCCACAACCGGAGGCTGCTCGGAGCGTTCCCGGAGTGGGTGAGCGCGGCGGATAGGAGGCTGTTGGCGGAGGAGGGAAACGATACTACGACGCCGGACGCGGTGGTGACGAAGGACGGCAGCGGACAGTACAAGACGATTGCGGAGGCGCTGAAGGCGGTGAAGAAGAAGAGCGAGAAGAGATTCGTGGTGTACGTGAAGGAAGGGGTTTACGTGGAAAACATCGATTTGGATAAGGATACGTGGAATGTGATGATCTCCGGTGATGGCAAGACCAAAACCGTCGTCCAGGGTGGCCGGAACTTCATCGACGGCACTCCCACTTTTGAAACTGCCACTTTCGGTAATCCAAAACCCTAAACTAATGTTAATGATGTTATAATGGTATTTGAAAATTGGTTATTATCCGTTTAATTCTCTGCAATGAATTTACTTCCATGTGCATGATGTCATTTATCGAAGATATTTTTTTTTAATAGTTTAAAATCTATTGGATGCTTTAATGGATTTTGTTAAAATTTCATTTATTTGATTGCAATTTAATTTTAAAGAGTTTTTACTCTTTATGAAATAAGACTAAATACATTGACAGAAGGATTAAAATTGTCCTTTTTCATAATTTTAGCGACCAATTTGGTCATTTTTTATTGCCAGGGATTAAAAAGGATTTCGTAGATATTGTCATGAACCAAAAAGGGTCTTTACTCTAATTATAAAGAGTTTTTACTATTTATGAAATAAGACTAAATACATTTTTGTCCCTAACAAAGAATACGGTACTTACTTTAGTACCTTACAAAAAAAAGAAAAATAAAGAAAAATTAGTCTCGAGGTCCCTAACAAATTCAAAAAAGATCCATATTGGTTCCTCAAACGGATTAAAATGGGTCCACTTTGAATTTTATAGCGACCAATTGATTAATTTTTTTTGTAAAGGATTAGAGTGAGGACCGTATTTTTATGTTTTTTGTTTGCTAAGGACTCAGAAAGGTATTTACTCTTACAATAAAAATAAAAAATTGATTTATATACAAGTCATTTAAATAATAATAAATTGAACAAGAGCATATAGTTCAATTTTATTTTATTTTATTTTATTTTTGTCTCATTAGTTGTTTAAAGTGCATGATAGGTTCATAGAAGCTAAGTTTTGGGGTTCTACAATTTGAACGGACGAAATTGTTAGGATTCAAATTGCTTGTTATATTGTCATGGAAAATACAAGTTTGATTAAAAAGCATATGGCATGTGCTTTAGTGGGAAATATCTTGTGTGTCTGGCGAGCCACATGGTTTCAATGTGTCATCATGTGAACCTGATCTGCTCTTTAGGTCTCATCACAAAATTGGTTTGCCTGCGCCCTCTTTCATATTTTCTGACCCACAAAAAATCATGCTGTTTTATGAGTAGGAAGATATTGATAGGATATACTTGTTCCATTTATTGCAGACTATGACATATGTTACAACAGTTCAATATTGAATTCTTAAAAGATATTGATACTAATTAAGGGAAGCATGTTATTTTTTGCAGGTGTTAAAGGAAAGGGATTCATTGCCAAAGACATTGGATTCGTGAACACTGCAGGTGCAGCTAAGCACCAAGCTGTGGCTTTAAGATCTGGCTCGGATCGTTCTGTGTTCTACAGGTGTTCATTTGATGGGTTTCAGGATACCCTCTATGCACATTCTAACCGGCAATTTTACCGTGAGTGTGACATTACAGGTACCATTGACTTCATATTTGGAAATGCAGCTGTTGTGTTCCAAAGTTGCAACATCATGCCTAGGCAGCCTCTACCAAACCAGTTCAACACAATCACAGCTCAGGGCAAGAAGGATCCTAACCAAAACACTGGAATTATAATCCAGAAATCTAGCATCACTACCTTAGAAAATGACAATCTCACAGCTGATACATATCTTGGTAGGCCTTGGAAAGATTACTCCACTACTGTTATCATGCAATCTGATATTGGGTCATTCTTGAAAGCTGTTGGGTGGGTGAGTTGGGTTAACAATGTGGAACCTGCAAATACCATCTTGTATGCTGAATACCAGAACTCTGGGCCAGGAGCAGACGTGGCCCAGAGGGTCAAATGGGCTGGTTATAAGCCCACTCTCACGGACTCTGAGGCAGGGAAGTTTACTGTGGAGTCCTTTATCCAAGGCCCTGAATGGTTGCCTGATGCTGCTGTGAAGTTTGAATCTTCCTTGTGATTTTAATATGGGCCTTATATAGATTACTTAGATTAGCATCAACTGCTAATCATATTTTTCTTGTCTTAGCACACTCTCGTCACTTGTATTGTATTACACGTATTTTTTTTTGACCTATTTTGAATGGTTTGTAAAATTCTTCCGGTTAATGCAGTTTGAAAAGATATTTCAAATTTTCAAATGCAAGTTAAACATATTGACTACCAAGGGAAAGCTACTGTCTGAATTTGCTACCATCTGCACGAATAATCTTATGTTAAATATTTTATTCAACAATTAACATGTGTAAAATAAATGTATTTTTAACATGACTCAAAGATGCATGGACAAATTAGGGAGTTGATTTAAAAAACATAAACTGAATCTAGATTTTAGTTTCTTAAAAGATATAGTTGATATTTCATTTTTTTTACGTGAAATATTAAATTAACATCTAAATAATAATTAATGTTATCAGTTTAAAAAGATCAATTTATAAGAATTTGAAGGATTACTTGGATGGCCTTCATTGACATTGAAGGACTATTTTAATGTCATTAATAGAGAGAATATTAATGTGATGCCATGTATATAATTGATACATGAAAATGAATTATTATTTTTTTGCCAAAAGTTAAAATATTTCCGTGGCTGTACTCGCGGGGTGGGCGAAATTGATAGGCGCAAGTATGAAAATTCCAAAAGCAGACGTGTATTTAGGGATAAAGTTAGGTTTAGAGAAAAGTATGAAAGGGAAACACCAATGGCTCAACGTTCAATATTGATGAAGTGTCTGTATTCCCACTTTTTCGTTCAAGTCCAACAATGATGTATGTATTTCAATTTTCAGTGACGTTCCCCTTTTATATTTTTCTCCGTTTCATTATTAGCTGTTTTTTTTTTTTTTTTTTAAAGAGCGATGAAATGAGAAAAAGGTATTTTTAGAATATTTCATTCGGGATAGGTTATACACTTCATTATTTTTTCTTATCATATATTTTTTTTTATAACAATTTCTTATCATATTTTACTCTAAACTTTGTTTGTATTGGATCAAAATCAGATAAACTGTAACATCAAGTGAGAATCGTTGATCTAATTTTAATCGATGGATAACAATGTTGGTAGTAAAAAGTGATAAGAAAAAAGAGTTGTAAATATAGGTTGTAATAGGTCATAATTTTTTTTATTGTAAATATAACCCTCCTTTAAATTTGTAAGAAAAAGCTTACCCAAAAAAAAATTTGTAAGAAAAATAATACTTCTAATTAAGTGTTTATTCTTGCTAATAATATTGTGAATATTATCTAATTGGAAGTTCCAAATTTGTTGTTAACTTGCCGCTTTTGTTGTAAATTTTCTCTCAACATCGATCGTTGGGGACGAAAAGTTTTTTGACATTTTGATTTTTGATATAAAATTTAGAAAATAATCAGAGTTGGATGAAAAATAATAATATTGCAGTATAAAATTCTTATCTCTATAGTGATTTTTTCACAAAAGGTAAAATGTATAATTTAATTTAATTTTTAACAGAGTTACAAGGTGAACTGGATGAGAAAAATAATGAAGGGCAAATGATAAAAAAAAAAACATATGAGAGTAAATGATTTGAAGACAAATCATAAGGAAGTTTTTGAACATTTTCCTTTTATATACATACAAATATTAAAAAATAGAAGTTTTAATAAATAAATGGGATAGGTGACCTTTTTGGAAAAATAATAACAAAAAATATAAAAAGGTGCAATATAGAAAAAGAAATTTTTTTATACCCTCTTAATAATTACATATTTGAAAATTAGGAAACAAAACTTATTCAATAAGATGGAGATAATTTTATATTTTCACTTATAAAAAAGTAGCTACAACTTATTTTTTTCTTTCTCCTCTTCTTACAAGGTTCCACCCATTTATTTTCATGTGAATGTATAAGAAAAATTTATCTCTATCTGCAAGATAAACATTAATCCCTTAAAATTAATTTTAATCAACATTATTTAAATAATATTTCATGAGTTTAAAATTTCATACATAAATTGAGTAGTGAACACAATAAGTAATAAAGAATCATGGAGATGATATCATTGCAATAAAAGAAAACATGATAGCAAAATAATGATAAACAAGTCAGGATAACATGGTAACCAACCACTTCTCGCAAAACCTTAATTATTTGGTGAAGACAATTGAATGATTTTATATTTTTATATTATATTTCTAATATGTCTCCCACATAAGCTCATTAATTTGAAAAGTAGATAATACATATAACCGAATATTCGTGTTAAGAAATTTAATAACATTTATTAGAAGAATGGAGAGACAATGATCAAACTCTGAACTACTGAGTCAGAGGCTCATGTTAACGTTATAAGGGGCTAGATTATAGACGGAGTAAGGAGATGGATAATAGAAATAAAAATATTGTAAACTGATATAATGAGATGCTTAAAAAGATGAATAAATCTTCGATGCTACGGATGCACTTAGACTTAAAATATCTTATGAATGAGAACATTACACATCAAGAATAAAGAAAATATTTGGCAGAAAAAATTAAATTTTGGCTGAGATGTCATATTTTTATTGGTGGGATGTACTAAATTTTTGGTATAACAGTAGTACCAAAAATTTATTCTAAAAAGACAAAGCAATAATTGCTATTTAGTATATGGATTTATAAGAGTTATGTTGTAGGAAAAGTGATTGTGTTATACTATAGAAATTCATTTTGCGTGCAAGAGTTTTTTTTTGCTGCGGGCCCCATAAAATGTTGTGAGTGTAAGAAAAATTTTATGGTCATATTAAATGATAGATGATAACCCCTAGTATAAAAAGGGAATCATCAAATATGAAAATAAATCATTATACAAATTTGGGTATCTATACACATAATTAACCCTAATTCTAATTCTCATTCTAATTGATACAAAAAATGACTAATTGATATGAATCTAAATAAATACTAATAAATACCTAACATTATCTCTACCGCAATTATATTATCCTTTCTTAAATTATACTATACATAATATTTTAGGAATGAATATATATTTTTTAAATTCGAGCTCAAATTCGAAATCTTTCAATAAGGAAAATAAATTATTTACCCACAAACCTAAATCTTAACACTCTTAAAAAAAACAAAAATACTCGAGAAATAAAGAAAAGAAGAAGGAAAGAAAGGAAAGGGGTTCATTGGTTCGATGAGTAAACACAACACATGTATTAACACATGTATTATATATAGTCTTGCACATAGACCGATGAAATTTCTTTTACTGTTGGCGCCGCCTGCAAATTGATGTCGTGGACAAGGTGGTGTTGTTTCTAGATACACGCACGCGCTTGTGTCTTTCAACTTTGTACCATCAAAATCACAACCTCATCTATTCTATTCTCTATCATCACATCTCAAACATATATAACCCATCCAATGCGGAAATCCGCTGCTCACAGATTCAGCCATCTTTTCAACCGTTCACTTGTTCTTCGTCATCTTCTTCACAATCAGCATCAACATCAACATCACACCCCTTCTTCTTCTTTTCTCTCTACCTTCTCCCAATTATCTCCCTTTCGTCTCTTTTCTTCTATTACTCCTTCTTCTTCTTCAATGGCTTCCTCTCCTTCTGATTCACCCTTCCCTGTAACCACCCATAACATCAACCCCAAGGTTTGTCTTGCCTTTATTTTCTCTTTCAGTGCTACCCGGATTCTTATTTTTTGTTTTTTAGTTTCTAGGTGTGCTAAAGTTGCAAGCTTTGAATTTTCTGATTGTTTTATTTTTCTGGGCATTGACTTGATTTTCCTGCCTAATATGGGTTTGCTTTAGAGTCTTCTTTCTTAATTTCTACATGTATTTGCTTGAGATTGAATGTGTGATGAGTTTATTGGTCAAAGGGTCAACCTTTGATTCAATTATCGTTGTTTTTTGGTTCACAAGGATTGTTCATTATTTTTATTGATCTGTGACTGTGGCTTTACTCTGATCTTGTAGCGTGACTGATGTTGGACTAATAGCTCGAATCTCTCTAGTATTATACTCCATTCAGTAGTTTTTTGCTTTGTTATTGTGTTCAACACTTGGATCACTAAAATAAATTGCAGCAAAAGGGATGACTTGATGAGTCTTATTAGGATTATAGTTCCAATTAAGGCAAGTGTAACAAATAGTTGGATGGTTTTGTCAATTCAAGTAGATTCTTCTTATTAAAAAAAGAACTGTTTATTTATTTTATTCATAAATTATGATTGAAGGCCAGAATATTTGCCCCACTTTTGTTTTTTTTAGCCAAGTTGGTTTTGCCGTCACCAATTTTTATTCTTCAGTTGCTTGCTTATTTGAAACTGTCTCTTTTTCCTGTATAGGTTCTGAAATGTGAGTATGCTGTTCGAGGAGAGGTTGTCACACTTGCCCAGGTACTGTGATTTGGTTGTACATGTTAGAATTAGGTCACTCATTGAAAAGTTATTCTTGTCTTGACACATTCCATATTGACAAATTAACACTTAAACGACTGCTAAGTGCTTTTCTGACACTGAACTAAGAGCACTGCTTTTGCTGTAATATAGCTTGAAAAATGAAGTTGTCTTTGTTGTTTAAACTTTAAAGTTTGAAATGGATCTCTTCATAGTTTTCTATAGGAAATTATTAGAATATCTCTCCTTACAATTCTTTAATGCTGCAGAATTTGCAACAAGATTTACAGGCAAATCCAGGCTCTCATCCATTTGATGAGGTACTTTTCTTTTTCAACTTCATATCTTCTGGAGTAGAACTCTCTTGGTTTTTGATTCTCAGGATTATTTCTCAAGGGCAACTTGGTGCTATAAAACTCCTGATATCCGACTGTTGCACCAGGGCTCCTCTTCTATGATTAATTATTTATTTTTACCCTTAATTCTTTGGATCTAGTACAATATTATATTATGATGGAAAATAAATGGAATAACAGTAGTTGCATAAGTTGAGTATTAGTATTACAATTTCAATTTAGCTTTGCATGCTGCTATTCCACTTCTCTTTAGTTATAATATAGTTTGTCATTGTAAATGGGGAAACCTTCACAGCGGATTTGTTTGGAAAGCTGACCGATGAAATGAGCTAATTCTGCAGGATAGATTTTTATCATTTTTGGCTTAGGAAGTCACTTTTAGGATGACGAGAGAAATACTAGAGGCACTTTTTTTTTTAACTTTATTTTAAAATCTTTTCCCCTAAAGGTTGAGGGGTAAAGTCTATCTGTGATTTCTCCTGCACCTCCAAGATTGGATAATTCGTATGTGACATACTGCTCTTCTGTTTCATGAAGAATGTTTTCCTACTTTTGTTTTGTTTGTTTGTTTATTTTATTTTTTGCCTCACTTCTCTTTTATCTGAAAATAGATAATTTACTGCAACATTGGAAATCCTCAGTCTCTTGGTCAGCAGCCAATAACTTTTTTCCGAGAGGTTAGTTTCTCCTAATTCTCTGTGATGAATGAATCAAACTTGACACAAATTAAGTAATGCTTATTATGATCATCTGATATTTGTCAGGTTCTTGCATTATGTGACTATCCTGCTATTTTGGACAAAAGTGAAACACAGGGTTTGTTCAGGTAAAAGATAAAATAAAACTAAGTTGCAGCATCTAGATAGCTAATCATAACAAATATATTAAACCATGAATCATCTACCCATTGTAGCTAACACTAACAAATAAAGGTCTAGGAGCATTATCTTCAATTTGATTATAATGTATAATTGACATTCTACAAAACCTGTGAGTATAGAATTAAGACGAAAATATGTAAATGGAGGATGCAAAATTGAAGTTGACTGTATCGATGAATTTTAGATTTCTGATCCCTTTTATCCTCTGAAACAGTAAAATTTGCTTTTTTACTTATATCTAAGTTGTAGATTTTAATATTCCTCTTCTTTATAATTATCTTTTTTCCTGTATGGTTTCCCTTTGACCTATTGCAGTGCTGATGCAATAGAGCGAGCTTGGCAGATTGTGGGTCAGATTCCTGGGAGAGCAACTGGTGCCTATAGTCATAGTCAGGTACTGATTGGGTTATCTAATTTGGTTTATATCTTTACTATACATGGGGCGGGCCATGAAATTGTTCTTATTTCCATATCAGGGTGTTAAGGGCCTTCGTGATACAATAGCCGCTGGAATTGAAGAGCGCGATGGTTTTCCTGCCAATCCCAATGACATTTTCTTGACAGATGGGGCAAGCCCAGCAGTATGTTTCTAGTTGCTTTTGATATTTTCTTTTTTGGTTTTAAATGCTGTCAGTGGAGTTTGTTTTATTTAAAATCTGAATAAGTTTTGAAGACTATGATTTCTCTATTTTCAGGTCCATATGATGATGCAATTACTCATAAGATCAGAGAATGATGGTATTCTGTGTCCCATCCCTCAGTATCCTCTGTACTCAGCTTCGATTACCCTCCATGGTGGCAGCCTAGTAATGTTTTCTCTATACAATCGCATGATGAATAGTTTAATTTTGGATCACTATTTAGATGCGTTGTAAAGATTTAGCAGGCTATGGTCCATCTACGACTATGAGTAGACAAATCAGAAAAAATGGTCTACATATCTTGACATATTCATGTGCATGATTGGATAGCAATCACTTGAAACTTTGAAATATTGAATTTGTACTATCTTGTTATAATAGTTTGATATTGGTTGGAATATCAGTTTAACTTTGATTTTGTTTCTAAAGGTACCTTACTATCTAGATGAAGCAAGTGGTTGGGGGTTGGAAATATCTGAAGTCAAGAAGCAGTTGGAGGATGCCAAGTCCAAGGGCATCAGTGTTAGGGCTTTAGTTGTTATAAACCCTGGCAATCCAACAGGGCAGGTGAGCTGCAAAGAACCGTGGTGTTAATATGGAGGATGCTTACTGCTTAGAATGTGAAGTTAGGTTGATTAAATTTAATAACGTGGATTTTTTCTGTCACGCTTCCAGGTTCTTTCTGAGGAAAATCAGCGCGGTATAGTAGAATTTTGCAAGCAAGAAGGTCTGGTTCTTTTGGCTGATGAGGTAACTGGACTGTTATTGAAAATCCTGGATATTCATTCAAATTGATTTTAAACCAGTTGAAGTTCATTAAACTTGGAAATGACAGTTATTGAATTGTATCTGAACTTTTTCTGATGTCAAAGCATATGCTTCAGTCTTACTATATACATGTCTGGAAGCGCTGTTTTATTGATGCTTATATGGCATAATACTACTCAAATGCATGAAATTCATTTTGTAGGTATATCAAGAAAATATTTATGTTCCTGAAAAGAAATTTCACTCTTTTAAGAAGGTATCCCGGTCCATGGGATATGGCGAGAATGATATCTCCCTAGTATCTTTTCAATCAGTCTCCAAAGGTAAGTTGGTATAACAATAGATTTGTAATAACAAGAGAGAATCGACTTTTATGCCGGTATTTGATGCATGCTGATGGAAGTTGTCTTTGTCTTTGGCTTCAGGCTATCATGGGGAGTGTGGGAAACGAGGAGGTTATATGGAGGTGACTGGTTTTTCTGCAGAAGTGAGGGAACAGATATATAAAGTGTCATCTGTCAATCTTTGTTCTAATATCTCTGGTCAAATTCTTGCAAGCTTGGTCATGAGTCCACCTAAGGTTAATTCTTTGCCTCTTAAAAGTCAAATATTATTTCGGGTTTAATTCATCAGTTCAGTATAGAAAGAACATTAATAACCATTTCAATCATTCCATTACTAGTTTAATATTAATTGCCTTTCACACTTAAACGTTCAGTGAATTCAATGGATATCTGCAGGTTGGAGATGAGTCTTATGAGTCATACATGGCTGAGAGGGAGAGTATTTTATCCTCCCTTGCTAGGCGTGCAAAGGTTAGTTACCTGTAAAAAAATAAATTGAGATAATAAAAACAACCAAGAACCCTTTAACTATGTTTCAGGAGTAATATTTTATTCTCCTACACTACATAGTAGTTAATTGCGCCGCAATAGCGCCGCGAGCCGCACCGTATGAGTGTTGCGGTGCCTCGCCGCAAGAAACTGCTCCGCGCCACACTGGAACGCAATAGCGGCCAATGCGATCTCATTTGCGGCCATATTGTTGTCATAAGACAAAATGTCAATTTTGTCCTAAATTTAAATGTGTAACAGATAAAATTTAAGGGTTTTTTAGTCTATCCGCGTCTCTCTCTGTCACTTCTGCTATCTCTTCCTTTAAAAATTGTTTATTTTTTGTCATTATTTTTGTCATATATCTATTCCGCTATTTCCGCAACCGCAACCCGCTATAACGCTATAGCGTTTTTCGGGGTTGGCCGCGACATGCCGCAATCCGCATTTGATAACTATGCTACACTATGAAGTGACCACCTATATCTACTAAAATATTTACAATTTTTATTATCTCATGCTCACTATGACTAAAATCTTTTACCAATTTTTTTGCTTAACTTTTTTTCTTGATTTGTTGTGGACAGACATTGGAAGAAGCACTCAACAATTTAGAGGGTGTAACATGTAACAAAGCAGAAGGGGCAATGTATCTGTTTCCCCGTATTCGCTTGCCCGAAAAGGCTATCAAAGCTGCAGAGGCTGCAAATTCAGCACCTGATGCCTTCTATTGTAAACGCCTGCTTAATGCCACTGGGGTAGTTGTTGTTCCTGGTTCTGGTTTTGGACAGGTTAGCTTATATTCTGATATTAGTGCAAATGCCTTATCTCCTTAATTTTACATATGATATAATTTAGAGTAAATACCCTTTTTAGTCCTCAGCAAATTTTACGATGCCCACTTTAGTCCCTAGCAAATAAAACGACGTCGTTTTGGGTTTATAAGATTAAAAGATTATAATGATAAAGACTAATATAATCCTGCAATATATTATAATTACAAAAAATCCTTGATTTCTGTCCCAAAACGACGTCATTTTGAGTTCACTAGAGATAATTTTATCTCCGGTGACTGGAAAAATCTTTTACCCTTTTACATATGATATAATTTATTTACTGATTGGCCAACAAAAGAGGGTGAGTCTTAGAGTAGCGATAAAATTGCTTCGTGTGAGTCTAGAAAACAGCCTTTTTGTAAAAAATACAAGAGATAAGGCTTTGTATAATCGACCTTCACCAGTTGGGGAACCTTGTGTATCGGTATTTGTCCCTTTTTATTGGCCAACAAAATTGATGATTGGTTCTAAGTAAGTTGCATTTTAACTAAATAAAAGTATTCAATAATATAAACTGATTGTATTATTAAATTGTTGTTTCTTGCAAGGTTCCTGGCACTTGGCATTTTAGGTGCACCATATTGCCTCAAGAAGATAAGATTCCGGCCATTGTCACCCGCTTGACAGATTTCCATAAAAAATTCATGGATGAGTTTCGTGACTGAGGACTCTTGTTTGAATTTTTTTTCAATCAACCCAACTGATATTCAACATTGATGGATTTTGTGCTTCAAGAAACTAGTCCCTCATTATTGTTTTCTGGATGAACAAATGTTTTTTTTTTGGTACATGATAAATAAATGTGTTAGTTCAACTTATAATTGCATTTTGAATATGCAAGACGTGTGAATGGATATATGGTTTTCTCCATTCTTTTCCTTCCTTGTGTTATGTCATATTTTTTTTTTAATTGTTTTTTAATTCGATCAAAAACATTTTTTTGACTAAATAAAGATTCAATATCAAGATATAAATATTTCAGACAAAGTATTATTATTTATTTTCTTATTAAGATTTTTCTTGCAAGATATATAAACTTTTGTACTAATTTAAAATTTTACTTAATTTTATATTTTATAATTTTATATTTGATTTATTATATAATATTAAAAAATATATTTAATTACCAATAAGTTAAAGTACAGAGTGATATTCAGTACTTTTACAGGCTTAATGACTCACTCCTAAAAAGATTATTACATGTTATATTATGTTTTACTGTTTAATGGTTCGGCTTATATGAATGTAGGTGACTCCGACATTGGTTTTGACAAATTTAGTCCTAAGGTCTTGAATAAACAATTATGATCAAGAATGCATTTGATTAAAAATGGATAAGAAAACGAGTCATAAGTCACATAAAAACAGTTTAAGATTAAAAGCTACTTTTAAGTTAAAACCAAATTTTTTTAAAAAAATAAAGTTAAAAATTGTTTGATAGTTATATATATTTTTTAGCTCAAAAGCTCAAATTAAAAATAAGCCGATATAACTTAAAAAAAGTTTTTTAAGCTAGTATTTTTGAATAGCCTTTTGCAAAATCTTTTTTTATTATAAAAATATTTATTTTATTGTAAGAATTTTTGTAAAAATCTGTTTGGTCTATCTTTCATTTATAAGAACAAGAAAAGTTAAAAAATAGACATCCCAGTTCAACAATCATAGTTTGTAGTTTAGTTATTAAGGGTGTTATAATGTTGGGTTTACATGTATGATGACCATAAAATTTTTTCTACACACACAATATTTTATGGGGCTCACAGCAAAAAAAATAAATTCCGGCATGCAAAACGAATTTCTATAATATAACATAATCACTTTTCCTACAACGTAACTCTTATAAAACCCTATAATGTTGCAATAAACTCCTTGGTGTTTGGGAGTGGATCTTTCCATCTGTTATTACATTCATCTGTTAATTAACATGATTATATAATATGGGAAAAGTTATAATCATATAAAAATGAATCAATAATAATAAGGGAGGAGAGAGAAAATATGAGAATAGGTAATTATAAAATTATCACAGTTGATTCATCATTGTTGGTTAAGATTATTTCATATGACATGATCATATTAAATAACATAATAGGATCCATTTCCTATCATACTACAGTGGATACTAAAACTTGAGCATTATTTGTTATAAAAAAAATAAAAAAAATTGAGCATTATTTAAAAATAAAATAAAATCACAAGGCCTGGGAAATTTTTTAATATTTCCGAGTGTGAAGGCATTAATATTTCTTTGGTACATGAAGGTATAAATGTTGTGTTAGTGCTAATAATAATGTGATTGTGTAAAAGTATTGGATTATACGAAAAAGTCAAAACGGGAAGGCGATTAAAACAAGCCAAATTTACTAGGGTGAGTTTTGTAGACATCAAATAGTATCCGAAGTACACATGGACAATTAATTAGGTTTTGGATATGAGCCTCTTTAACCATTAATAATTAAATCAATGATGATGATTGTGTAATTTTTTATCTTTATATTTTTCCTCTCTCTTCCCTTATCACCATTAACCCACCCATGTGGGAGAGTGGTTACAAAAATATTTATAATTGCCCTACATGATGCTTTGCAATTGTTTCATATTAATTAACATACGAGGGTTTTGGTTGGCCAAATTTATTAGGGTGATTTTTTTAGACATCAAATAGTATCCGAAGTACACATGGACCAATTAATTAGGTTTTTGACATGAGGCTCTTTACTCTTACTAAAAGTTGTGGTTGTTAGGAATCAAATTAACTACTGTTTGACCAGATTAAATCGCCCTAATCTTAATATCAAATTTTAAGACCTAACTAGAACGCCATTAGACCAACTATTAGGTTTTGGTAACTCCTTTATTTGTTAAAATTAGGTAAGTTGGGTTTTAAAATATCAACTGATTTAAACTAATTCATATTTAGCTCCACTCGTTTAATCCGCAAATCAGGAATCTGTTTGGATGAATTTTCTTTTTCAAAAATTCTTTTTTAAGGAAAAAAAAAAAATTGTTTGGAGATTCGCTTTTAAAAAAAAAAATCATAAAAAAAAATCAAAAATTAACTTTTTGGAAACTAAAATTTTTAACTTTTACAAAAGAAAAAATCAAAAACCAATTATTTTTTAAAATATAAATAATTTTAACTTTTGTAAAATATAAATAATTTTAACTTTTATAAAAACAATTTTTAAAATAAACAAAGCATAATTTTATTTTTTAGGAAAATAATCCAAACGTACTCTAAATCCCATTCACGTAACGGCGTTAACTGAGAAACTGAAAAGTGAAAAGCAAGATATACCCTCTGTTATTTACTTGCCATTTTTGCATTTTTCGAGTTCCTAATACAAATACAAAACGACACGAGTGGGAACAAGTGAAATATAAAATAAAAAACAACAAAAACCATATCACTTTCCTGTTGTACTTTTCAGAACTTTTGTGGTGTCCATGATTTAGATGTAATGTACCATGCACAGATTTATCTAGTGGATCTGAAATTCGGTCATTTCTTAGAATTGTGGAAATATTTTCATTTAAAAAAAATATTAGAATGGAAAAAAAAAAAGTATTATTCTCACAAGTCACAAGTGTCAAGTGATCAATATTTCATTGTTATATTTAATTATAATTATTATTACAAGGAAAGCAACCACATGCACTGTGCCTCGAAAATTGTGAGTTATGCCTATGAATCATCTTTTGAGCTTGTTCAGTGGCTTTTTGGATTTGCTCCAAGTGTTGTTGCCTAGCTGCTGTTCTCCATTCCTCAGCTTTCCTGTGAACCACTGACATCTTCTTCATCAACTTCTCTTCCAGATTTGACCTCATCTTTTGTATTTTCACCTAAGCAATGTTTTCAATAAGACATGCTATATATATATTCAATTATATGAGGATATATTTATAAATTTTTTATTTATAAACCACATTATATATTTTGTGTGAATATATAATAAATTATTTATAAATAAAAAATTAATAAATATAACTTTTAGCATGCTTTTGAATGGTTTTGAGCACTTTTTAATCAGTTTATAATAAGAATTGAAAAGACATCATGGCAAGTAGTTTTCAACTTGGATTTTGTTTTTATTATATTATTATTACTATTATGGTCTGCATAGAATAGTGGATTGATTCCTTATCTAGAAACCATTGTGCAGCTGTCCAATTTTTGAACCATGGAAAATAAAAAACAATGCTTCTTGTCTTCTTTCACATATTTCTCACATAAAATATATCATAAGCATTCTGAACTCAATTGCAATTCTTTTATTGTTTTAATCATTCCAAAAAAGTATACATGTGACATATCTTATACTGTGCAATAATCATTATGATTATATATTTAAGTTGTTATAACTTATAACTCTAGCTAACTCAGATACTCCAAGTTTCCCACGAATTTCTAAATGTAATGTTCACATGTGCTCCGTAATATAATATTAGGAACATTATTACTTTTGGTTTATTTTTTTTATTTTTTTATGAAGGGAGAAGCATGAAGATATAGATGTATTAGATTGAGGAAGACAAAGACTGGTCAAGAAAATAGTAATAATGGTGTCCATGAGTTTGAGGGGTGGGGCTCGAGGTAATAGGCCAAGTGGCCTAAAACATGTCCTGCGAAGCATTCGATTGTTGTCAAAAGTTCACACTAGGAGCTAATGTACAAACTTGTATGCACAGTGAAAATTATCTTGGGTATGTATATGTTCAAGACAACAGGCTACACCATGTGCATTACACAGTGATCTGCTCTTACAAACAGTTCAAACTGCTTTCAAAATGATAACTTGTACTTACAAATTGTCACATTTTCAGATTTAAATGCCAATAGCATGTGCCATGAAAATGGAGGGTAGGAAGACCAACAAACATAAAAACTCCTTTTTAGTGTTAAAAAATTTAACAATTTTAAGCGGATTTCATGTAAGCAGTGACTAAAATGCCATTTTTTGTTAAATATTTACTCAAATGCCACGCGAATAATATTTTTTACCAGACTGCCACATATCATAATTTGCTATCATTGGTAGCGAATTTCGTGGCTAATAATTTCATGACACGTGACCATATTGCAGACTAAATTCGCTATCCATGGTAACAAATTATGACATGTCAATTTTTTCCTGCAAAAGTGTGTCACGTGTTATAAAATCATTGGTGAACATAATTTGATACCAGTCGTAACAAATTACGCCCACACGACAATCCGGTAAAAAATACTATTCGCGTGGCATTTTGATAAATTCTTTGTCTAGGCACTGTTCCCGGATTTCATCTCCTGATTAGAGAGCAACTTGTACTAATATTTAATTAAATTTAGAGAGTAAGAGAATGGGTTGAGCTCTGGTCATTTGGTCAACAATTACTGCAAAGACTTAGAATGGCATTTTATATCACACTATTGATATCTTTAACTGGAATTTTTAATGATAGGCTGAATACAAAAGTTAAGCATAATTCATAAGAAAAATGAATGGCAATGAAATACCTCAAGCTTTCTTGACCTGGCTTCTGCTTTAGCATTTTGAAGGTTTACCCAAGCTTGGATTCTTGCTTCTTCTCTCTGATACCTGAAACAACTCAAATGACAATTTAGTCCTAGCCATACATATCAAATGAAACTACAATTATGCTGAAACTTTTTTAAGGTTTAGTTACCTAAGACAGCATTTGGTCTTCTCCTCTTCTTCCCATGTAGCAGCCATGCAGTCTGAATCAGCTTTCTGGCTAGAATTGTGTCTCAAGCTTTTTGATATTTCCTTTTCTTCCTCTTCACTTGAGCTCCAATTTGAAGTGACTAAATCATATTGTGATCCTAGTTTCAGCTTAGAAAAATGGCACTCCTCCAGTTGAATAACATCAACAGTGCAGCCAGTGCTATTGGGGTTAGCCAATGCCAATGGTCCTGACCTACTTGCAGGAGTGTTATGGCGAGCTGGGGATGAACTCTTAACTGGGGTGTGGCATCTTGAAGTTGTGGAACTTCCCAGAGGAGTCATCTCCGTCCCAACATCTCTATGCTGAATGTCATGAACCATTTCTGTACAAGCATTTTGCATTGCCTCACCAGCTTGGTTTCCAAAATTAGGCAAAACGGGTTCTATGCTGTCTGTGAACTTATCTGCATTGCAATTAACTATATGTCAAATGAGTAGTTATAAATCACTCCCCGTTAAACCCGACTAGCGAGTGTGGGGTGGAGGAAATCCTTATACGCAGCCTTACCCTTGCATAATTGCAAAGAGACTGTTTCCTGAATTCGAACCCATGACCTTTCGGTCAAACGAGTAGTTATCTTAGTAAAAATTGAACCCCATTATTTATACCATTCAATTTCAAATACACCCCCAATACCAATAGGATGAGAAGTTTGGGTTCTCTTCCCATTTTTATACATGAGATATATCATCATCTTATGTTAGTAAGTTGCAACTCAAGAACTAAGTACACAAGGAAATAAGAACCTGTAAATTTTTTGAATCTTCACCCTACCCACAACCAAATTATGCTAAATTGACACTACCTCCCAAACTAGTTCATAAATTTGCAGCTTCAAAACCCAAATGAGCCTTAAAGCTGATTAAACTATAAAAGATGAAAAAGTTTTAGTGTAAGAAAAAGGTTTGGAACTTAATAAAGACAAAAAAGAAAAGATGCAGGATGATAATGATGGCAAAAAGGGTAGGATTGAAAATAATGAATGCAAAAAGGGCAAAGGTCAAATTTTGAAGTTAAGATTGTGATCCCCCACCTTTTAGTACTATGTCTGTTGGGCATGAGACCACATTGAATGCGCCGAATGAGTTATGGTGGTCCAAAGATGAAGACCTTTGGAAGTTTGGGACAGCTTTGGATACCCTTTCTTGTGTGACCCTAGATTTCTCCGACAAATCCAACATTTGGTGCTTAAAGTTATCACATTGTCTGGTGCTGATCTTTGAGGACTCTGATGATACCTTCATGTTGTTATGAGCAGGTGAGTCATGGCATGAGGTGCTCATGAGCCATTTCTCTGCATCATCCCATTTAGAAGGGAAGTTTTTTCTTGAAAGGCTTCTTCCAACGCTAGAACTGAAGCTGAAAACAGGTCTACCAGGTGTGGATGGAGCCTCTAGTTTCCTTTGTTGTGTGACATAGTTGTTGTTGTTGTTGTTGTTGAATCCTTCTCTCTTATGTGCTGAAACATCAAGAAAGCTTCTGCTTTCTGTATAACCATTTGGCATTGGAAATGACTTGACAAACTCAGATGTTTCCCTGAGATTGAGTTTGCAAAGTGGGTCAGGGAAAGCATCTACAAATGGGTTGTTGTCTTTGTTTTTCCCATACATGCTCATGTTCCCTTCAAAGGGTGATTCCTGAATCACAAAAAAAGGACCCCAAAAGATGAGAAGTTAGTAAGAAAAAACTTGTAATGGTGAACAAGTGAATTGAAGATAAAAGACATATGTAGGATCTTTACCCCATGTGGCACCAACACAGATGAAGCTTGGAAGAATTTGTGGCTGGGGAGCTCCATTGCAGTGAGTTTGAGATTATTGGGGTCACTGATGTGATGTGAGAGAAATGGACTCTCTCTCTAGTGAAGCCTGGCTAGTGTTAATAACCCTGGCCCTCTGGTTCAGTTATCTGCTTTAGTCATATGATGTTAAACACTTTGTCAAGAGAAAGTGACAGTGGAAAAAAAAAGCATTAGACTTAGTTGGAATAAAGGGTCTTAACTCTTAAGTAGGTACATTAACAAAATGACTCACATGTAAGGGGCAAAAAAACACAGCTCTCTCTCTCTCTTCAAGCTACTGTGTCACAGACACAAACCCTCCTTAGTCTTTTCCATCTCTAGGAGAATATGGATTGGATGAGGAAGAAGACAAAAGAATACATTATAAAAAAAGAGGCAGCTTTAGGAGGACATGTATATTGGAAATAATTTAAGAAAGAACATCAAAATGTGTGGCTGTCAGAGACTAATAGCTCACACTGAGGACACATCAAAATGAAAACAGCAGGAAATATGCCAATAGAAACAGTGAATTATAAATTCTATATTTTCTGAATTAATTATTCTAATTTCTAAATGAAGCAAGTATTATATATATATATTTTTTGATTTTCACCCCTAGTTATCTCATAGATTCAATTTTTTGAATCCTCTATGAACTAATTTGGAATTCGAGGTGAATTGAGAATTAAAATCTTATACCTCTTTTCAAAATGACATTGGTGAGGATTGAACTGATATCCTTTTCTACTCACTCAACTCCATTACATCAATTGAGCTATTATTAATGAGTCCTATTGTATAATTCTTATGTCTTTAGATTATATAACTAGTTGTTATTTTATTCTTTGAAGTTCTTCTAGTGTTGGCATTGGTTGTGAATTTTGATTCCTACTTTCTAGCTTCTAACCTCTCGGACTATCTCCTAGGCCTAGCTGGCATGCCTAATAATTTATGTAATATGTTATTTCACTTCTAGCTGTCATTTTTGCTTCGCCCCACAAGAAAATGGCCATTGTTTAATATAGAAGGTGGACTTACAGTTAAAATATCAATCTACATTAACATATTTATTAAATGTGATTATTTTGTATTCCATATAAAACATTCATTTGTCTTTACACTTTGATCTTATGAACAAGGTGGAAAATCTGTTTTGAAGCAAAGATTTCTGCTGCGGCTGAATCAAATCATTCTACTTTAGACTTATAATTCAATGCCCTTACTTATTTTGGTACCTTCTCCCGCAGTTATAAAGTCAGGTTGCCTAGGAAAAGAAATAACTTATTTAGTTTGAAGTTTGAACAAAAGACTCTTTCTTTCACTGACAATAAAAATATGAAAGGTAAATTATACTAAGGAAAAAATGTAAATATACCCCTTAACTTTGTTGAATAAACTTTAAATGGTTTGTTAGTTTTATATTTAATAGTCTTAATTAAGCAGTCTTGTTTTCAGGTAAGTGAAAGGCCAAAAGTTGTGAGAAAGTGAAAGACCAATAGTTGTGAGAAAGTGAAAGACGAAGAGTTAGAAGAAAATGAGAGGCCAAGAGTTGGAAGTTTAATTTTGTGATTTATGGCTATTTTAATGTTTGGTTCATGAAAAGACAATCTACTGCCTATATAAACTAATCCATATTGTAAGCAAATTACTACAGAGAAAAAGAGAAATACAAGTTTTGTCTTCTCCATAATTTTTTTTTTTTAGTTCTACATTATAGTGATACCACAAACTTTACCTCTTTGTTTTGTTTTTGGATACACTATAACTCTAGCTCTTTTGAAAGATGTATTTGTGTGAGTTTTGCAAACGTAAATAGCCATCAAAACAATTTACTTTCATGGTTTGATGATGAGTTATCAATTTTATGATCACACTATAAAAAGTCAGTGAGGGGTAGCCTGGGATATGGCAGATTTTTTGCCACAGATGGGTGTTCATTAAAAACTGATAACGAAATTCTTCATATCGATAGCAAAAAAAATTGAACCCCGAGAATCTTAATTAAGGCATTTGCTCTTCAATGAAAGCCTTCGAAGTTCAAACTCAAAAAAGTGTCATTTGCATACTTGTATAAATTTACATATTTAATTTCTATCCAACCAGTTAGATCACACCTTAATCTCACTTTAACTTTTTGGAAGGATCCAAACTATACGCATATTTTATATAATTTGAGCAAGTACCTTTTTGCTTTTGCACTCAACTGCAGTCTTTGTTAAGGCTCCAATTAGAATCATTCATTCCAATTATTTTATAGGTTCTGAAATGTGAGTGTGCTGTAACAAGGAGAGATTGCAGCACTTGCCATGGTAATGTGATTTGGATGTGCATATAATTCATTAGAAAGCTGTTTTTTTCTTGGTACATTCCAACATAGAAGCATTTTATACCTTAACATTGTTAAAATAGCTGTTTACTGCAGCATAGCTTGAAAAAAATAAGAGGCCTTTGCGGTTTAAACTTTGAAATGGATCTCTTCAGAACTTTGTATAGGCACGTATTATACTAGTACTTTCAACTTAGAATGCCTTAATGTTGCAGAAATTGCAACAAGATTTACAGGCCAATCAAGGTCCTCATCCAAGTTTGAACAACTTCATACTTGTTAGTCCTAGAGGTTTGTGTAAATAACTAATTTAACTCAAAAGCTTAAGCTGTTGGATGAGACTAGATCAATGGTTTTTATATTTCTTTAACACGCCCCCTCACATGAGAGTTTATTGGGCTTGAAGTGTGAACAATGCATATGTCCACTTACCTGTACTAAGAAATTCCACATGACTTAATTAATTATAAACTAAATGGAGGGCAGTGAGGACTGGACCCGTGACACTGAGGTTCTGATACTATGTAAAGAATTAATTCAACCCAAAAGTTTAAACTATTGGGTGATCCTACATTAATGGTTTTTATACTTTTGTAACTGTTTATTTCTTGTAGTTTTTTTGTGGTTGAATGCAATGACCTTGAAACAAAATAAGCAATGCTTATTATGATTCTCTCATCTCTGGCTTAGGTTCTTGCTTTTTTGTAACCATCCGGCTATTTTGGACAGAAGTGAAACTCAGACTTTGTTCAGGTAAAATTATAGTGGACCAGCAAATTGTCTTTATTTATTTATTTTTATTTTTTTTGGTGAAATTGTCTTTATTTAAATGTTATGACCTTTTCCTTATTTTGTTCAATTTTTCATTTCACTTTCACGCATATAGATATAGCCTAAATTTTTTGCTGATACTCTTTATCCTGATTGAACAAATATATTAAAAACTTGAATCATTTAGCACATTAATTAGCGGTTAACTGGCTGTAACAAGTAAAGCACTAGAATGTTATTTTCAAATCCTGTCACATAATTAACAGGAAATTATTTAAATGAAAAGATGCAAGATTTGAATTTGAATTTGTCAATGAATATATCAGTTTTGTAAACGTTTTTTTATTGCTGCAGTCTATCCTGCGAAACTAAAAGAGTAAAAAGTGCTTTCATTACTGATGTCTGATAATATGATCTTAAGAGTATGTTCTGGATTTTAATATTCTTCTTCCCATCTTTGTAATTACTTTTTTTATTCTCTATTTAAATTCTGATGGTATATAATGATACAATTACTCATAAGATCAGAAAATGATGGTATACTCTGTATGCATACTCAATTGCCCTCCATGTTGGCTACCTATAAGTTTTAATCTATATAAATGGGTTTCATGCAGAATTTAATTGAGTCCACTATTTAGATGTTCTCTAGTGAAATAAGAAAAAATGGCCTATATATATACATAATTGGCCAGGAATTACTTGAAACATGGAAAAATGGGATTTGAATCTTGCTATGAGACTATATTGGAAGCAATATCAGTAATAACTTTAATATTGTTTCTGATTATTATGATACATGCTAAAAGTTTAACTTACACACCCCTGAGAAACGAGGGGTGAGAAAAATCAAACCCATCATCCCGTAATCAAATATGATAAATGAAGGTCATCAATAATTTTATATTTCTCTCCTACATTATTTTTTTTTGGGATAACTTTAGTTTGGGAAACAGAAACAACATTAAACATTACTATCCATGATAGCTTGCGTACATGATTGGCAACCTACAAATAACATCTCAAGAGTCAACACACATGTCCCATCCACAAACAAAACTGGGATAACGATCAAAATGCCACACTATTAACAAAAAATTACTTGAATGCCATGGATTGGAATTTTTTTCCAAAATGCCACATCACCTAATTCGCTACAACACCTGATGAGTTAGGTGTGAACATGTGGCAGTAGGTTAATGACCACGTAAGCCGTTGCACAGTGCAGTGAGATTATGTGACAGACAGCTTCTCCCTCAGCCTACCACGCGGCCTAAAACGCTAGGCAACATGGCGGTAAGTTTTTTTTGACACGTGTCAAATGTGCTATGTTGCATAGCATATTACGTGACTGTTGTGACACGTGTCACAAATGCATTGCGTGGTGCTACGGTGGCCATATAAGATGCTACGCTGCACAACGAGTTTGCCGCGTGTCAGACACGTAACACGCCAAGTTGTCTAGTGTTTTAGACTGCGCGACAGACTAGGGTAGAAGTTGTCTGCCACATAATTTCGCTATACTATGCAGTGGCTTACGTGGCCATGAACCTGCTGCCACGTGTGCACACCTAACTCGCCCGGTGTTGTAGCGAGTTAGGTGACATGACATTTTAAAAAAATAAAATAAAAATTCTGATCCGTGGCATTCAGGTAATTTTTTGTGAATAGTTTGGCATTTTGATTGTTGTCCCAACAAAATTATGTTTTTTTAGATATTTTTCCTTTTTTTTTATACTCTATTCTTTTAGGCTTTGTTTGGGAGTTTTGGAAGGGAAAGAAGGGGATCCAAGGAGAGGGAGGTGAAGGAAGTTGAAGGGTTTTTCTTTTCGTTGTTTGGGAGTTAAATAAATGGCAAGGGAGAAAAATAGATAGTTAATGAGATATTTTTACCATTTTATCCCATTTTTAAAATTAATATAATTATTATATGTTACAAATTAAATTAAATTTAAAATTTCTAACAAAATTATTTATGTACTTTTCACAATACTTAAAAAGATCATATTTTCGACGAAATTTCTACGTTGCAAACGACGAAAATTTAGTCATGAAATCATTTTTTCGTCGGAATATTTTTCATCGAAAAGCGACGGAATTTTTTCTCCGATGAAAATTTTTACCAAAATTAATTTTCTATCGAAATTTTCGATGAAATTTTGTTTTCGTCAAAAAATTTGACAAAAATGATTTCCTCCCTCAAATGTTTTAAACGAAAAAAGAATTCTGTAAAAAATTTTGTCGAAATATTTTTCGTTCAAAATTTCGATAGAAATGTGTTTTAACTAAAATTTCAACAGAAATTATTTTTTCAAAAATTTTGAGGGAAATGTTTCATCCGAAACTTTCGACGAAATTTAGAGTCTATAAAGAATTTTAACAGAATATCTTTTCCGTCAATTTTTTTTTATGGAAATGTGTTTCGTTGAAAATTTTGATAGAAGTATTTTTTGTCAAAAATTTCGATGAATAATTTTTTGTGAAATATTTTGACAAAATTTAGATTCCGTAAAGAATTTTGAAAAAAAAAATTTCTGTCAAATTTTTTGACATAAATGTTTTTAGTCACAGATTTTTACGGAAAAATTTTTCGTCAAAAATTCTTGCAGAAAGTTTTGATGGAAATGTTTTCTTTAAAAAAAATTGACGTAATTGTTTTACGTCGAAACTTTTCGATGGAAATATTTTTCGTCAAAATTTTGGACGGAAATATTTTCGCTGAAGGTTTTGAGGGAATTTAGTTTCTATTAATAATTTTGACTGAATTTTTTTTCTATAAAAAATTTATTCCAGTGATTATGGCAAAATCTGGTTCTGTCTCTAATTTCGTCTTTAGTTTTGGCGGAAATTTTTTGACGTATATGATTTTCATCAAAAAAAATTATCAGTATATTTGACGAAATATTTTTCGTCGATAAATTCTGTCGGTATTTGAGACTTTTCTAATAATGTCACATTTATGTAATTTTCACATTTTAATGTTAATGGTAGATAAGTAATTTTTAATATTTTCTCCCTCAAACCCCCCAAATTGGGGGAACTTTAATTTTATGAAGAAGGAGGATTTTGGAGGGTTTAGTAAAAATCCTCAATTTCTTCCCCTTATTTTTTCAAACTCACAAACAAGGGAAGAATTTACTTAAACCCTCCGTTTCCTCTTTTTCCCTCCTAAAATCAACTCCCAAACAAAGTCATAGGAGATATGATAAATGAAAGGTAAGATGTGTGTCATTTTTTTTATGTAAGGTTGTGTCATTTTAAGAGAGAGAAAGAGATAGATAAAAGAGGAGAGAGAGTTGACAAAAAAAATATTGGTGTGGATCCTACCTCTTCGTGAGAGTGAAATAATGTAAGTTATATTATTTAAAAGGATAAACACTTTTCCCTAAATGAAATAAATAAAAGTCTTGAGATATGATAAAAATGAAGTGAGAAGAAAATCATTATTTTACCAAAAAAAAAAAAAAGAAAATCATTAAGATCTAAGGAAGTCTTATAACTAGAGGAGATTAACAATTTGAAAATTGAGGTCATCATGAAAACTTTGGTCATCGCCCATGGAAGATGCAATAATTCCCATAAGAAATTATTAAGAAAAAGTAAATTGCACTCTACTAATAGAGGGAATCTTTTGCTTTCCTTTTTCTTGGAATAGAGAGAATCTTTTGTTTTCTTTTGTCTAGGAATACTTGGTTCCTTATTTCTTGCACGTAAAGTATACAATCACTATCCCACCCATCAGTAGTAGTATTTAATGCAGAGTCAGATTCAATGCTAACTATTGTGTTAGGTTTACAAAATCCCTTCCATTATTCCAACGACTATAGTGCACAATAGACAATTATATATGCCTTATCGGCATTTGCTTACGAATTGGGTTTGCTATTCTTATACCTTTAGATTTTGTTAGTTTAGAATAACAAAAAAGTTTACTAAAAAAATTGAGATAATTTTTTTAAAAATTTAATCATTTTCTCAAAATAATCATTTATAAACATGTGGTAATTATCTCCCAAATATTATCTTTTAGTCCCATCCCATGCCTTTTTTTAGTAGAATTCAGACAAGTGATAACTTATCAAGTATATGTATTAAATTGACTTGGTTTTTTTTGTTTAGGTAATGTTTAAATTTTTTATAACCTGGTCTAGTTACGTTTGTTAGGTAAACCTTGTCTAATTATATTATTTCTTAGATTGACTCACTTATATGATGATTCATCCCACTATCAAAGCTCCATATATGAAATGGAAATAATTAGTAAACTGCTTTTAAACATTATCATAAACGAAACAATATCAAATTCATTAATGCCGCCTTATAGTGACATGGTGAATAAGAGCAATAACCAATTGGTAGAAGAAAGAAAACTATATCAAGAAAAGTGTTGAGATATATAATCCCACATTGGTTGGATAAACAACTAATGTAGAGTTTATAAGACCTTGGACACTCCTAACCTTTGAGCTAGCTTTTGTGGTGGTGTATCCCAAGGTTCTTTATATGGTATTAAAGCGTTCAAAATCTCACCGCCTCCCACTTTCTCTTGTGGAATTTCTTAGTCCCACATTGGTTGGGTACTCCCACCCTTTGAGCTAGCTTTTGGGTCCCACCCTTTGAGCTAGCTTTTGGGTGTGTATCCCAAGATTCTTTACATTGTATCAGAGCATTCGAAATCTCACCGCTCCCACTTTCTTTGTAGTGGAATTTCCACATATAGGTGGCTTGTAAGTTGTTCACCCTTCAAGCCCAGTGGGCTCTCGTGTGAGGGGGCGTGTTGAGATTTCGAACGCTTTGATACCATGTACAGAACCTTGGGATAGGCCCAACCTACCTTTACATGGTATCAGAGCCCACTTCCTTTAAAGTTGAATTTCTTTGTTCGCACAGGTAGGTGGACATGTGCATTGTCCACCCTTCTAGCCCAGTGGGCTTTTGTGTGAGAGGGCGTGTTGAAATATATAAAACCATTAATGTAACCTCACCCAAAAGCTTAAACTTTTGGGTTGAGTTGGTTCTTTACAAAGAGAAATAATAGTATACTTTTGGAGGAAGATTTTATTATTTTATTTTTTCATGGAAGATGGTATCCACCACTAAATTTTATTGGCAGTATTATGAGTCCCACGATAGAACATTCAAAAATATTTTTCCTATAAAGACCAACCAATACTATGGCCATGGAATTCACCGGCAACACAAGGCAAAGAGATAAGCAACTTTGGCCCTACATGACTTAATATATCTACTAATATATTAATCAATGTATCATGACAAGACATGAACCATCAATAATTGAGATTATTAGATGAGCAAAGCATACAAAACTGATATATGCTTACCATTAATAACTAATTAATCTTGTCATGATATCATTAATTATTACTATATATGCATAATCCACCCATCAAACCTTCTTCTTATCCTCCTTCTCCTTCATGTTCTTGAAGAATGAGATTGATGGCAGTTAACTATACTTTTTCAGCTCAAATCTCAATTCAGAAACATGGTTCATTTCTAAATTATGCAAAAAAAGAGTTGATGTACAAACACAGCTCTGCCCCACAGAAAAAGGCACCAGTTGGTCCAGTACTACTAAGGATCTCAGCATCCATCAAGAACAAGGTCAATATCCTATATCTTTCTTCTATACTTTAAGCTTTCTTTGGTAATTACTATTTTCCAAACTGAACAAGTGTACCCTTAACAAGTCCCATATGATTAATTTATAAACACAAATAATTAGAATATGTTTAAGGAACTATCTGTTAATTAACTTCTATTTTTCTTATAAACAGGTTTATGAAGATCAATCTGAGGGCATAATTTGCTATGAAGATGAGAGTGGAGAAATAATTTGTGAAGGGTATGATGAAGGGCCTAGATATCAACGAATTTCAAGGCCAACCCATCATCCAAGGTAGAGAATCTTACCTAACATAGTACTTAACTCCATCACCCAAAAGAAACAAAAAAGGTACTCAACTCCAAATTTTTAGATTTTATACTTATCTGATCACATAAATTTTGTTGGGTTCAGGGATGCTGAAATAATGAATCTTCTACTACAACTAAGTTGTCTTCAGATTGTTAAAGGGGGAGGAATCAATCATGCAGTTGAAAGTGTTCATCTGCAAGAGGATTTAACTGCAATAAATGGCTTTAACTCAATTGGCCAATCTATGTAGCCTTTGTCATACTCATAAAAGCTCTGAACAGTTATGTGCAGTGCTTGTATGTATCAAAATGGTGAATCAAATTAGCACATGTATAGGGGGTTCGTTCATACAATTTGTACAAGTTAATAATGTCAATGCTTTTCCTTTTCAATCAGTTCATACAGTTGTTTATTAGTATTTTAGATTATCTGATAGAAGAAGAAAGGGAATAATGATGACTTCTTATCACACAGCAAAAAATTTGTCTGGATGCCACTGTGTTCTGAAGGACACATTTAAGTTTTAAGAATGATCTTCCACTGTTAAGGAACTGTTTAAATCATACATTTATGTGAACACAAACTTTTGACACTGAAACTTTAATGGATAAATTATTAGTGACAAACACGTATACCATTTTATATTTGTGTATATTTTATAACATTTTTATCGATTTTAAAAAAGATGTTATACTGTCAATTACGAAGATGTGACTTTAGTGTGATGTGTTACAAATGATAAAACTATATGGACAAAATCCAAATGCAAGAATCATACACAAACCAAAATCTTATTTAAATCTAAAATTAATCTCATTCCTCTTCTGCACGTTGCTTTAACATGAATGACCAACAATAAACCACTAAGATTGGTTTAAGAGTGAGAGATTTGAGTAATTTGTATTAAGTTATATGTTTAATTCTCACCATTGTATCCAAAATAAAAATAAAAATAACCAACAACATCTGCACAATATGATGATTGCAATGGTATTTGAGATATTTTCAAGAGCACATCTAATAAATTTAAATGGTATACATGTATATAAATTGATGCTAGAAACAGTGACTATAGGTTTTTTTTTTTTTTTACAAAGATTTCATCCAGAGGTAATCAAATATTTGTACCCCAGATAAACATCATGTGGCTTCTAACAGCCCTTCTTCTTTTGGTGTCTTCTAACAAATAATTGATAATATCTAGTTGACGAAATTACAAATGACAAAAAATTAATTCCTATATACTTTAACAGGGAAAAAGAAAATATAATATAAAATTATGGGGGATTTAATTCCCCAAAGTAAAAATATACAGAAACACAAAGCCAAAGAATCATTCAGCTGAATTCCTAGAATGTGTGTTGTTGTCTTCACCAAAATCAGACTGAGAATGACTAGGAATAATAGATGGAGGAGACCATTGATCTGGAAGCATGAGAAAATAAGTGGTCATTGCTTTCCTGAACCTCTTCTTGTATTGCTTTGGTGATATAACTGTTGGAGATGTGTTCTTTGGCCCTCCAAGGATGCCTGAAGCTTTTACCCATGTTTCAAGATGCTTGTCCCATGTATATTGCCTCATGAAATCAATGATTCCAAGAACTAACTCATGCTTCTCTTCATCCACCCCAACTAGTAAAGAGTAGTCCATTACATCAATTGACTGCACAAGAAGAAAACAGATGCATGTGAGAAGGACAAAAGATGATGTACAATTTACATTAAGCAAGAAACAAGAAAAGAAGAAAGTTAAAAGTTTTGGAACTTACTGCAAGAAAACCAGTATCATTCCAGACAGCTCTCTCCAATAATCGTTTTGCTTTATTTCCCACAAAAATAGGAGAAGTTGGCATTGCTTCAATCAAATTCTGGTCCAGCAGTACTTTGTTTTTCCCGCTACTATCCGGATTATACCGAGACCTGGAAGATCCTTTAAGATCATAAAGTCGCGTCACAGTCCTCCTAAATAGAAGATTCTCCATAACCAAAACATCAATCCTCGACTCTTTTCCTCCTTTAAGATGCTTTGACGTAACCTTTCCAATAGAAAGTCATCAAAAAATTAAGATGTTAAGATGGTATGTAAGTAAGTGAAGCAAAATACAGAATTATACAGTATCAAATTATCAATCCAAGTACCAATAAACTTAAAGAGATTGTTTATTGCACTGTCCTTCCATCTTTTCTTTTAGTCATCATGCATTTAACACATTTAAAATCATTTCAATTTTCAGCAACCAGTATAAAGCACCCATGAAAATTGGATGAGCACCAAAGCTATGGTTCTTCTTTCTTTTCTCTATCTTCCTTTTTTTGGGCTGAACAAGCTACATTTTTTTTTTTTTTAAAAGAAAAATTCTAGAAGGTTGTACAAGATGAATATGTCCATAGGAGATGCTATAACAAAAGATATATGGTTGTTGGAGCATTCTGTTACCTCATAATTAATTACCACAGATACCTTTCAAAAGATAAATGACCATTTAAACTTCTTTGGACAATATAGTTAGGCATGTTGAATGCTTGACTCCTAATAAAATTTTCATATCACGACTAGATTCATCCAGTTTTCATCTTCATCAATAAATATGATAATTTAGCAGAACCCTTGAGTGGCTCTAAAAAAATAAAATAAAATGTAAGGCCCAAAGATAAGTACCTGATATATGCCAAGAATCTTTGCCAGGCATGTTGGACTTCCTGAGCCTATGGATTCAGAAAGGTACTTGAAGTATTCAGGACCAAATTTAATGAATGATTCAAGCTCAGTTTTGGTAACTTGTTTGATGATAAATCGATCATCCAAGGTTTTTGCGAAGAATACATTGCTCTTACCACCTTGAGCTCGCCATTTCTTACAGCGACTCAGAGATCTTACATAGTCAAGCTCTGAAGGACAACAGACCCTTCTTAAGGCTTCAAATCGCTTGGCATAGTAACAAGTAACGGAATATTTTACCTTGCCAAGGGGACCATCTTCTCCAAAGGAAACTCTGGCATGCATAGCCTTTGTATATGACATTGGGTCCAGCATCGATGTGTTACGAGACCCAGACAAGGACAATATCATGTCCTCTGTAGACCCGAAACTTTTCAGAGAATCAAAAGCTGATTCATCAGTAGATGTGAATGACTGGAAGGTGCCTGATTCAGAAAAATATGACGAAGCTAAATCCATTCCTTCCTTTGGTCTCTCTCCTTCATCAGTCAATTGGAAATGATAATCTGATGACATTAAGGCATAAGCTATAATACTTGAGGGTTCATCATCATATACAGGAATTACAGTGTCATTAACACCAATTGGCAGAAGCAGCCTTGCCCCACCTTGGAGTTCCAGCTTCCGGAAGGATGATACAAAAATGGGATTGTAGTCAACTAGTGTATCCAACTTCTGTGTGCTAGCAAAAAAATTCTTGTTAAATTGACGATAGAAGTTTAAGAAGGGCATTCCTAACCAGCTCAAAGAGTCTTCCATATTATCATGAGCTTTAGAAGCAGAATAGATACTCTTGGGGCCATTCTGGTCTTCTGCACGATCCCGATCCCCTAGACTGTATGTTTCTTTCGGTATAGTGGTCGTCAAAGCATCTGCCGTGAATAAATCAGGATTTATGGAAGTGTTGTCCTTTTGAATTCCAAATCCTGATTGGTTTTCACCGGTCCATTTTGCATCAAGTGTATCAGACAAACTAGGTATGGCAGAAAATGGTCCATCAGAGAGAGCTCTGCGAACACCCAATTCAGGTTCTAAAAGGTCAGATTGATCACTTATGCTTTTGCTGATTGAAAGATTATGTTGGCCTTCTTTCTCATCATTTTTACTTTTGGCCATGTCAATTTCTTCATGACAGGCATCAGATTGGGAAATTTTTCCATCAACCACTCCACCTCCTCCTCCTGCTCCAAGGCTAGGACTTTTGTTAAGCTTTGGATCACTATGAATAGAGTTAACATCGCTGAAGCCCCTTCCTTCCGTGGAGACCACACTTACCTGATTTTCATCAATAGGTCTCTCCTTATCCTCTGAAACTAAAATGCTTAAATCAGTTTCTTTGCTGGAATTGGCTAAGTTGGCTGCATAAATAAGGCGGTGATCCCACATATACGATTGGAACAGTAACTGCCTCCGCATTCTATTAATTTCCAGAATGTCAATCCCAGGTTGGCCATTTATCTTGTCTTGTTTCAAAATCTTTTGAAGAGTTTCCTACGTAAACAAAAGAGAGAATGATTAAACCAGAAGAGTTTCCTATTTAAATGCTGCTGCATTTATAGAATTTAATAAAACTTCCAGCCCATCAAGACTACTAACATAACAACACTCCAAAAACAAAGTATTCTAGTATTCTCATATTCTAACATACATTAATGATTTCACTTCACTAATAGTTGCTAATAACAAAATTAATTACTATATATGGCGACTAGAAGAGACAGAACTTGACTGAATGAAGCTATAAATTCAAGTGCAATTTACTGAAACCTCACCTCAAATTCTAGTTTCTCCTTTTGCAACATCCCCTCTAGTTCAGCTACTTGGCGTCTTAATTCAGGAGTTTTAAGGCCACCGCCGATTAGGACTGCACTAGATCTTTTCTCTCCAATTTGACTAAGACCATTGAGTACCTCTGAGAATAAAAGCTCCGCTCGGTTAACCACCTGTAACAACCAGAAATTAGGTCCACTATCATACAACCAAATTTTAAGATCCAAGTCTGCAAATATTGAACCTCATCTGACTCTTTTTGTATCCAATCCTGACTCCCATAGTCAAAAACAAGTTTGTGGGGGGGAAGGTAGACTGAGTGAACATCAATTGATGCATACCGAAAACAAGCAACCATTTTCCCAAATCTGCAAGAGAAACACGTGTATGGTGAATTAATCCCACCAAAAAAAGCTACAAGTACATATATCAGCTACAAAAATAAATAAATCTATATTCTTAAATGGCATAATAAGACAAGTGGGTTTATATGGTTTTTCATAATGAGACTCCAAACAAATATGTCCTCGAAATGGAGGTTATAAGAATCCCTCTCTTACATAATCAGGTTGATAAAAAATTTAAAGAAGAATGTTTAGTTTTCAAATGTAACAATTTGATTAAGAAGTTCATTATAAATAATATGGAGATGGAGACCACATACATCACAGTTCTATTTTAAATGGGCAACATCTATAAAACTTGAACCAGATGCTTGTTTAGTTCAAACACAAAAAAGGGAAGATTATAATCACCCATAAAAACGAAGACAATCTCTGTGTAAAGAATGGCCACAGCTTGCCACCCTGCTGGCTGCAGCATGGTTTGAGAAACTGAGCTCTAAAAATTTCCCAAATGATAAACCCCAAGCAGCATCAGACATTACTATTCTCTGTGTAGCAGGAGGAAAGCCATTGATTCTTGGACACCGTAAGCATCTGTGCCACATCCAAATCTTTCCTTCCCTTTCACCAGGTAGGAGAATTTCTGGTAGTTTCTTGACTGATATAGTGAGTGTTCCCTGTCGATGAGTATAACAATGCACATGTGCTTCCGATGGCATTTCACAAGAATGGCATCGATAACTCTGAAAATTAAAGACACTAATTGTAAAACTACTGCCATAGTTCTAACAAGAGAGACACATTTACTCCCAGAGCAGAAAATTACCTGATCAAATAAATGGTCCCGAAGAAACCGACCTAATGGTTTATCAAAGCTGCCATAGTATTTAATTCGAAAGAGATGGGACCTCTCACACACAGTTCCCTTCCAAACGCATCGGGAGGACAAAGACACCAAAATGCTTTGATGGTCAGAGGGAGATGGAGGAAATTCTTCTTTTTGAGGAACTGGGTCTTCATTTGTGATTTCAATCTTCTCAAGCTGATTTTGAATCTCTTTTGGAGATAATGACTCAGACCCACTTAATTGGTTTGTAGAGAATTTGCTATGACCATTTTGAGGAGGGTCAGTTAAAATGTCTTGATATAATTTCTCTGAAGTTCCACAGCCATTTACAGTAGGATCATCCATGACTACCAGAGTGTTGTACACTTCAGAAGTTTCTTCCACGAAAGATTCTTTGGAGTCTATTTCATTTCTGTCTTTACTAGTGCATGAAAGAAGCTCCTTATGGTATGAATCTGGAATTGCATTTTCTGAAGCAACAATGGAGGGGTAAAAGGAAGTTGAATGATTTTGACTTGATCCAAGTGGCATAGATCCAGAAGTACCATTATACACACACGGTCCTCTACTGAAGGCCGATGAGGCTAGATCAGCAGCTGTGACACTTTTGGTTCTCCGTGGTCCAGTGAGTTCAAGTCCCTGTGACTTTTCATTGCTAGGAACAGTGAAACCAGGAACTAATGAGATGGACCTCTGAATGGATGATGAACTATCTGGAAGGGCCAGACTATTTAATGGAAGTTCTGGCAGGCAGACACCTTCATCAGCAAGAAAAGATGTCTCCAGAGCCAAATGGTAAGCTGCAAAAACTCCATACTGAACCACATGCTTTACCTTCTTCAATTCATCCTTGTCAGCACCTCTAAGTAAAATCTGTTCGATTAGAAACACAAGATAAATGAACTCTTCTTACAATCTCCAAATGACAACTAAGTCACAGTAAAAAAACATCTAAAAAATCACTAGACATATTAGATGAATTTTTCTTTTTTTGAATAAAACATATCAAGGATTTAGGAGAACGACAAGATGACAGTTATCCATGTGGTTGCATAGCACATACAGATTATCTTTATTATTATTATTATTACTAGATTATCTGTAATTTAGAAGTTACTTTTCCCTGTAATTTTTTTATCTTATTATGTTAAAAAGAAATAAAAAAAAAAACACAAAAACAAATTAAGACTTACTGTGCAACCCAACGGTTTTGGGCAGCCTTCAAAAAACATCAATGTTTTCACTGTTTTTTTCCCACCCTGATCAGCACTACTTAGGTCTTCAAGAAACTTTTCAACATGAAATGTTTCACAGTAACCCAACTTTTGGGATGAAAGATGATCTATTGAAGGCACTATTTGAGTGCCAGTGCAACGTGCTATGCGCTCCAAAAGTGGTCTCTTGACATTGAGAACCAGAGATATGTCTTTTGCAAGAAGATATTCCTGTGCATATCGAGAAACTGATTTCTCTACCAAAAGGATATTTGGCTGGTGTGCAGCTATCTTTGCCACTGCCATCTTCAGATGGTCCATTTCCTAGATAAAGGATATAAACCATTAGCATGAACTCATGATACTTGCATGTGCACCAGCACCAAGCAAGTGCCACACTAAAACTTAAAAAATGGTACATAAGTACAACCTGCTGCAATAGGGTATCCACACTGGACAAAAGGTTTGTAACACGCTGGTACTCAAGAGCCCCTCCAAGGATCAACAAGCGAGGTTTATCCACTTTTGTTGTCATTCGCCTGTGAGCCACATTTTTCTTACCAACAACTCCTTTAACCACCACACTATAAGAATATAAATCCAAGAAGTAAGTCAGGTAAAAGGAATGCAAGGATTGTAACATATTAAAAGCTCTTTGACCCATGATAGAGTTTAACAATATATTACACAGTATAAAAGGAGATAAGAGCTAGTGATCAACATAAAATTATGTGAATTGAGATTAAGTTCAAATTTAGCCTACGCTGTAGATTTCAATGAAAATTGACTACTAGCGTAGAAGTTCTTATTATTTCTACATTTCCATGTTATAGGATGAAGAAAGAAAAAGATACATGAGTGATCAAAAGAGAATATTTAGTGTTTTCTAGATATCTATTAAGATCCATTTTAACCCAAAAACTTAAGCTATTAGGTGAAGGCCACATTAATGGTACTATATTATATTTCTCTAATAATATCATATGTCAGTTTCAGTTTGATATCATACTTCATGCCTGCTTGAATTTATGCACGAGAGAAATTGGATAACAAGGCCTCATAGTCCATTGCTAAATGCCATTTAGATTGATAAATTGTATCATCTGATCTAGAAGAACATCAAACGAAATTAAATAGAACATAGAGATTACATATGGGAAATCATATAAATTATAGTATTTACCTTTCCATACGGCTCCCACATGCTATGCATTTGACTTTCACATAACCACCTGGGTCCATACCCCCACCTTTGCTCATATCTGGTTTCAATAAAGTAGCAGCTTCCCATGACAGGGATGTGATTATCTCCAACCAACTGTTTTTGTCATTGTCTTCGACAGGTAGGTTCTCAACCTGTAACAGCTGAGCTACCAATGCCCTAAAATGCCCATCAACTACATTCTTCACTACGTTCTTTTGCTCCTCGCCTGACCTATCTCTTTGTCGAGACTCCCCACTTCCAAAACTGCTTGAATTTTGCAGATACCCCCATTCTCCAATAGCATTCCCATCATTATCATCATCATCATCAAACAAAATAGCTTCCCGTTCATCTTCTTCATTTTCTGGTTCAGGAGGGAGCCAGAGAAGTCCATTATTTTCAAAATCAACAGGTTCGGCATTAACATCCTCTGAAACATATAGGGAGGAAGGTGCTTCATTTTCATCACAGATATCAGGTTCATCTTCATTTTTTGCAGTAACTGGGATTCCTTCCAAATCCTGTGTGTCAAAAGTGTGTTTTTGTTTTGAAGAGAGTGTTGCATTAATGTTCTCTCCATCAGGATGCACCTTCTGTGAGCCATCAGTGTTGCTTATCCCATCAAGCTCAGCTTGTCCATAGTAGCTATTCACTTGAGGATAACGCCTTATATCTGAATCTGACCCATATGCAACATACTCATCCTCATCATCATCAATCCTGAAGCAAGATAAAAGCACATGATCCATGACAAAATATTAGAAAAAGCAGCAACACTCATGGACTTCACACAGTTTAAATACAAAAATTGTTGGTTGATAGAGAATGCAAGCACTAGTTAAATAAATTACAGATCAATCAGTAAACAACATTCACATATTCAAACTCTGAAGCCTATTAGAACTAAAATGTTTATGTTATCGCTTATCGGACTTCCCAACTTAATTTCAGTTATAATAAATTGTAATGAAGAATATGATTGACTAAAAACACTTTAAATACAAAACTACATGAAGAATATCTGAGGAAAGAAATATCAATATAAACAATCAAACAACAGTTCTCTTTATTGGTGAACCTTGGAGAAATAGTATAATACCTGTTTATTGAGAAACCATATTGCTTGGGTAACGGATCCCCTAGGTCTGCTACAAGATCATTCCTCCCTCCTAATGCTGATAAACCTTCGGTATCAGTGTCTTTTCCCCTCACAGGTGATTGGTGCAGGTTCAGACAGGGACTCTGCTGTATTTGTTGATAAGACCCAACTGAATAAGGCATGGAGCAAAGAGTAATGTTACTACTGTTAGCAGTGCCACTGCTTTTACTACTAGCCAAGCTTGAAGTCGACATTGAAGTACTACGATCCAGATTGGAAACCTGGATACTGTTATCAACAGCAACTATGCCCTGCTCCCATTGCTTGTAACAATAATTGCATACACGAATCTTTTCCCACTCATCCCAAGAATTCCTTTGGCTGCTAAATGGGGCAGGAACTGAGTTTGTTGTACACTTGGCACAGAAAATTCGTCCACAAAGACGACAATGGTGTCTACGGTTAAATAAGGTGAACTGGGAATCACACTCGTAGCATACTCTACAACTCTGGTCGGGCATCCAAAAATCCCTAGACACATTTTCTGGCTCGGAGTGCCAGGGAATCCATGATTTGATGATGCCGACAAGCTCAGAAAAAGCCTTGTCTATTGCATCCATTGACAAACAATCTAGCTTTCCTGTTCATTATGACATGCCCATGTGCAACTCATAACAGACCATGTTCTGAATAGGAAACTAATCCAAAATAAAGAATTAGAACACCAACAAGAACATGATCAATCCCGGAGTTCCTAAGCTACTATACTTTTAAGTTACAACTCAGGTGCAAACCCTCAGAATCAGAGATTCAATTCTTCTATATGCACAAACAATCCCTAACCTTGTTGAGGCAGTTTGTCGTTCTCCATCGCAGTCTAACAAACAACTTCATTAACGAATCAACACTTGGGAAAGGATCAGTTGCCACCTCTATTAAACCTTGAATTAAAATTCTTAAAAAGGAACCCTACTTCCCCAACCGTTCAACCAATTCAACTCTCACAAATCACTCTTCACTGCTAAACAAGGACAACAGAATAACTAAATAGTACAATCCAAACAACACCAAGTCAAACTAAATGAATGTTGACAAAATTCACCGAATTTAAAAGAGACAAAAAGCTCATACCAGGATGAAAACCTTCATGCACCATCACATACAAGAAAAGAACACGCTTCCATGCAAAAAATTCCAACTCAATCTCTCCTCAATCACTCCACTTCTCCCTCCCCATTGCAAAACAAACCCATCTCCCACAAAAAAGGAGGGTTATGGAAACTTTTGCCCCAAAAGACCAAAATTCTTGAAACAATCAAAACAAAGCACCTCTGTTGATCAAACAGGAAATTCAACCCGAGAGCTCCATCAAATGCTGATCAAAATCCCCCATTGAAGCAATACACAATATCACAATTAGATCCTCCTCAGATTTGCCCCACGTAGCTACCGTGTTACACCGAAAACTTCAACACACACACAGAGAGAGAGAGAGAGAGAGATGAAAAAGGTAAGGTGGAGGAATATATCCCGGGAAACAAACACCGACCCAGAAACGATCCGTTGCAGAATGAATCATCTACGACTTCAAAATTGTACCTTGATTATCCCAACGAAAAAAAAAAACACCATCTTCATCCCCAAAATTAATCTAGAATTAATGAGTAATATCTGAAATTCAAGGGAAGAATAATAATTGTGATAACAATTCTCTGCAATTCTGCTCGTTTACACGAATTTGGGGAAAGCAGGGATCATTAGAAAAATTGGTTTTGGTTATGGAAATTGAATGATGACTTTTTCATTTTGCTTCTTTGTTCCATCATTTTCTCAATTAGTTTTTTCCCTGTGACCACAGACAAAGAGACCTAACCTGTGCATTTTCAAAATTAAAATTAGCAACTTAATAATAAAAATACGATCTAACTTTTTTTTCCCCTCTTTGAAAAATAATTATAAAGACATTTATTTATTTTAAATGGAAAATGATAATTAATTTGTCTACAATTATTAAATTTTGATATGGATTTAATAATGTCAGAATAAAACCATAACTTAAATTTTTTGAAATTAAAGTTATATTTCCTTTTATGTGCTATTTTAATTGAAGTCAATAGCAGTTACGGGTCACAGCGTCAGCGTGACTTGTCAAAGTGTATAAAAGGAAGGTTAAGAAAGTCAAAGCAAAAGAATTAAGAATACGTACATTAATACTCAGTGAATGTCTTGACTGGAAAGAAAAAAGAAAGGTTAAAAAGGCTATTATATCTTACATTTTATATAATATTTAAGAGAAATTTAATATTCAAATAATTATAAATTTTAATCAATTTTAAATTAAAGATATTATTTAGTTTAAGTTTAATTTTGATTTCTAATAATTTTTTTATTTATAAAAAAAAAGAAATGACATGTATAAATTTGAGGTTGAATTGAGCTTCGAAGAAAGGAACATAGCAATAAACATATCACCAACGTTATCCACAAAACAAAACCGCGTATGCTCAGTGGTTGAATCCAAAGAAGCATTGGATGCAAATGATTCAACATCCAGCCTATTTTTTAGGCAACAAGCAACCTATTATTTTATATATTTTTCATAACAACCAAAATAAATAATTGCTTGAGTGCAGTATCTAAGAACACCAAGGTCAAAGTTACATCTATAAAAACTATAAGATTGAATTTTACTCCTGGATTAGATATGGGGAAAAGAATAAGAAATTTTTTTGGACAATTTAATTTGTCCAATTAAATACCACAGATGAGTACATCTGTTTCCCAGGTTAGGTAGTCACTTTTGAACTGAAAAATAAGTTTTGGTATGTGCCTCTCTCACGTTACTTTCTGAATGAATTTTTTTCTTGAAAGATAGTGGTTATGTAAAATAACAGACAGGGACCTTTTTGGGTTACAAATATTTGTTAAATCAATTGGAGTGTGCATGATAATGTTTTCAAAAAATATTTATTTTTAAAAAAAAAAATTAGTCTGCGAAACAGAAATAATTAAAAAATATTTAATAAAATGAGTTTATTTTTTCAAATAAAAATTATAAAATGTTATAAATAATTTATTGGTTGTCCATATCCGTTATTACTGTTGGAGATATTATGGCTGTTGGAAATATTATGACCGTTGGAGAATAATGTCAGTTATTGTAACTTTTATGTTCCCCGAGCCTATACATAAGGCATCATTGTAGTATGACAATACAATATAATACTTTTCTCTAACTCTTTTAGTTCTTATTAATTTTACAACTCGACTTATAGCACAATGATTTTCACAAAGTCTGGCATTTATTATATATATTCTCTTGTGGTGGATACAATCACCTTCAAATATCTTATTAATTTGGCGGTATATGAAAAATTGACATGCGTCTAATGGATGTTATTATAGCCTATTCGATCGATAATGAAATTTATATGAAAATCCTAGAAGGATTTAAAACTGTTGAAGCATATAAGAATTCCTAGGAAATTTGTTGAATAAAGTTTCAAATATTAGTAAATGGATTAAAGAAATAAAGGCGTATGTGGTATAATCGCCTTATAAAATATTTATCAGTTGACTTACAATTTAGAGAGATTGTATATGGATAAAGGAAATCCACTCCACTGAGTACCCCAATCAGTGGCGGATCCAGGAATTTGACGAAGGGTGGGCACTAACTTGTCCTATGACTCATTTTGCATAAGGATAAGACAACCGACAATTTTTAAGACAATCGAGAAAAAATGAATGTACTAATTTTAAGGCAACCGAAAAAAATGAATGTATTAATTGCCTTAAAAAATGAAAGTTCTAAGGCAACCAAAAGTTAATTTCATTTCAACCGGAAAAAAGATTGGGATTCTGCATTAATTTCATTTCAACCGGAAAAAAAATTGGGATTCTGCACAAGAATCGGGTTAATTTCCAATTGAATGTATTAGACGAACAAGGATAAGGCAACAGAATCAATGAAGTTTCATTTCTTTCCACTCCAGTATGATAGCAATCAAATCAAATCAACCACTTACAATGCATGAAATTGAAAATAGTTGTGCTCGAAAGGAAAGAGAATTACCTCTCAACAGCTGAACCTGAACGGACATCTTCGACCCTAGCTGTGCTCGAAAGTTTTAAGGATGGTTAGCCTTGACGCTCACTTCAACTATGAATTTTCCAATGTAACCGGTGCCTCCAAATTAGGTGCTTAGGTTTTTTTTGATTTGGTCTGATGGAGGTGGTCAGGTTATTAATGGAGGAGAAAAGCAAAAAAATAAAATAGAAAAAAACTTAATTTTAAGTGAAGGTCATTTTAGTAATTTCATGTCAAAATTTAAGGGGGGCACTTGCCCCCCTTCTCTATGACTTAGATCCGCCTCTGACCCCAATGGTTATGAGATTGCTAGACATAAATAAAATATCTATTTCACCCTCGTGAAAAATAAATTCGTAATCTTGAAATGCCAATGGGGCATAGTATATAGCATGATAAAGAGATTAATTATGAAGCTTTCCTGCAAAAATGTGCCTGGAAGTTAATTCAATCCCCTGACCACCTGTGGGCTCAAGTGCTAGTGGCTAAATATGGCAGAAATAAAGAGTTGTTAAAGGAGGTATCTTCTAAACCGTATGATTCTCATTTATGGAAAAGTTTATGCAAAGTCTGGCCAGATATGTTAAGTAACATCTCTTGGCAGATTGGTAATGGGAAGAAGATTGATTTCTGGAAGGATGATTGGGCTGGTCTCAACACTAGCTTAATTTCGTTAGCAATTGTTCCTCTTTCAGCTGAGACTGTTGATCTCAAAATAAACCATAATTCTTTCTCTTCAGGAGAGGGATGGAATACGCACTTTCTCTTTAACCATTTTAATGAAAGTGTAGTAAACCAGATTATGGCTATTCCTCATCCTGATGGGGAAGCAGGAGAGGATTGTGTTAGCTGGAGAAATTTGCTTCCAGGTCAGTCTATAGTTAAATCGGCTTATAGAAACCTGACCTGTCCTAACTCCCTCTCTAGTGATAGCTGCTGGGACCGGATATGGAGTTGGAAAGGGAAAGAGAGAGTTAAGCTTCTTTTGTGGAAAATGCTCCATGGTAGGATGCTAACTAAAGTCTATATCAGCAAATGGAGTGATTCCTCTAATAGCTGCCCCTCTTGTCCTGATCTAGCGGAGACCCTGCTCCATGCTTTTAGAGACTGTAATAAAGCTAAAAAGGTCTGGCTAATACCTTTGTTGCATCTTCTTCCTCCTGGTTTTTTCACCTCAAGCTGTTCCAAAGAGTGGATTATCCTCAATTTGAATATAAAGAATACCCATGCCAAGGACTGGAGGGACTTTTTCTTTACCGTTTGTAATTTCTTATGGTATTGGAGAAATAAAGAGCTTCATGAAGGCTTTGTAAAGAGACCTGAAGACCCTTCTCCTTGTATTGCTGAATCAATTAGAGAGTTAAGGTGCTGTAACAGAAAATGGTTAACAAAAGTTGATCCTATATACCCCCCATCAGATCCTCCCCTGCCTGGATTGCTCCAACTCAAGGTTATTTAAAATTAAATGTTGATGGTGCAGTTTCTAATGAGAGAGCTGCATGTGGGGGATTATTGAGAGACTGGGAGGGGAATTGGGTTTCTGGTTTCTCTGCTTTTATTGGTTCCTGCTCCCCTTTGCAAGCTGAACTCTGGGCTATTTTACATGGGTTGGAGTTTGCTTGGAAATCTGGTTGGAAGAAAATTATTCTTGAATCAGATTCTGCTCAAGCCATTGGCCTTCTTACCATGACTGGTAATGACACTCGAAAGCTACCTCTGGTAACTAAGATTCGAGCTGCTCTCAATAAGGATTGGTCTGTCTTGTTGAAGCATATTTCTAGGACCTGTAATCATTGTGCGGACTGGCTAGCGAAGAAAGCAATGGATGATCCTTTTGGTTTATCCACTATTACATCCCCTCACAGTGAGCTACTTAATCTTCTTACTGCTGATGTGCTGGATCCGGGAGTCATCACTCCAGCTGGAAGATGCTGAGTTTGTTTCTTCTGAGTCGATGGTTTTTAGTTTTCTTTCTGTCTTACTTTTTCATGTTATTGTTTGTTTTCTTTTGTTTCGTTTTGTCTGTTTCGTGGGGCAATGCCCCATGTATTTACCAAAAAAAAAAAAGGGGGAGATATTATGATGATATTTACTTATATGATAACTACAATAAAATTCAAAGGGAGAGTTATAATAAGTGCACTCTTTTTCCCTTCATCAAGCTTTTATCTCACACTGGATTTTTAATAAGACAATCTATTACCTTATGATTAAGGATGAACATCCAAGGGAGAGTTACGAAAATATCAAATAATGGATGTTCAACTTTCTAGTTTCTATCTCAAAAAAAAAAAAAAAAAAAACTTTCTAGTTTCTAACCCCACATCTTCTCCCCTTTTTACCCTCACATTTTTACTTTATTGTTTGTAAGTCTATTAGCAGCATCATACTCTTATCCTACACGAAGATACTAGAATAATTATAAATGCAAGTCATTTACCTGAGCAACACAAAGGCAGATCCCAAACAAGATTTCGATCGCAAGTGGAAGCATAATTATTTCATGGCGTTCAACAAATTCGTTCAAGTGATAATTTGGCATATTTATTTACCAAGACATTACCTACTTCAAGTTCTCAGATACTTTTATACAAGATCGGGATGCGTAAACTCAGAGATATTAAATAAAGTTATCATTATGGGGAGTGAAATAAGTGCTATACTCTTTTTTCCTTCACCATGGTTTTGTCCCATTGGGTTTTCCTCGTAAGATTTTTAAGGAGGCAGCTTCTAATACATATTTCTTCTAAATAGGAATATTGGACATCCAAGGAGGAGTGTTATAAATAATTTGTTGGTTGTCCACATCCAGTATGACTATTGGAGATATTATGATTGTTGGAGATATTATGATCGTTGGAGAATAATGTCAGTTATTGTAACTTTTATGTTTCCTGAGCCTAAAAATAAGGTATCATTGTAGTATGACAATACAATAATAATACTTTCCTCTATCTCTCTTATCTCTTCTCTTTTAGTTCTTATTAATTTTATAACATAAAAAAAGTAGTTTTTTTTTTTTCGTGACACATAAAGTGGAACAACGCTTGCTCGTGTCTTTCACTTAGGTATTCGTGTTTCTCATTTCTCTTAGGGGGCGTTTGGTTGAGGAGAAATATTATGAATGATAGGGAAATGTTATGTATAGGGAAATGGGGGGGGAAGTGAGATTGGTAGGAAAATGTAAAAAAAAGTTGTTTGGTTGGAAAAAACTTTACTGGGGAAATAAGGTAACATTTATAAAGTCTATGTTTGGTTGTTAGTAAAATATAGATGGGAAAATGCGTGAGTTTACAAAATTAGCCCTGACTTTAATAAGTTTTTGAATGAAAAGCAAAAAGTGAACAAAAAGTGTCTGTGTTCTATTCTTGGTCTTTGGCAAGTACAGATTCTAAAGAAGTGGACAAAAAGTGAAGCTACGTCATTGTCATTTTCGCGCCATTCAGAAGGGTACGCTGATATTTATCTTAGCACAGTAACTGAGCAAATGTGGAGGTGTTCCACAATACCACCGCTCAAAAGGGCAACTTTGGCCGGCAAGTTGAGGGAAGATACATAGATAAATCCGAAACACAGCAAACACACTTACCTACATAAGTCAACAAACACATCCAACCAAACGAAGGTTTCTTACTTTCCCACTCCTCATTTATCTATGATTCTGTTGAGAATACTAGAAACAAACAGCCCCTTAAGCATTTCTATGGTTAAAATTTTATATACATATGATAACGTATATCAATTTTGAAAATATTTGACTCGACTTACGACAAAAATAATTTGATTTCATAAAAAATAAGTTGACTTATGTGATATGATGCACTTTGAATTTGCTTACATGGAAGACTTAAATTTTTTATTCCTTTTCTTAATCTTTTAATTATTAGGTTAATTTAATTTCAATTATTTACTTATTTCATATGTGTTTAATAATATTGATTTATTTGTAATTAGTTATATTTAAACTTTTATTTTTAGGCATATTTTAATTGATGTGTTATTTGACACCTTATAAAAGAGTGTTTAAGACTTCATTTGCATGTAATTGAATATATTGTAAATCTTGATAATAAAAATTGAGAACTAGAGAATTTTATTTATAATACTTTTTTATTTTGTCACTTTTTTTATAAGTTTTCAGTATTATTTGATATTAGAGTTCTAGGCCTTCGACCAATAACTGAACGGAATAGTAAAAGTCGTGAATGACAGAGTCATGAGATGGTAAAAGATATATGGATTCGTTCCTATAGATGGAGGACAACCGCATCAAATAGACTCTCGAGACATAGAAAATGAATATCTCAGAGGGAGGATTCTGGATTTAAAGCTACAACTTGTTCAAACGCAGAGCAGACAAATCCAATATTTGGAGCGACAACTTGCGCAAATAAAATTAGACATTCTATCTGAAGAAATGAATGGAATCATAAATGTATCTAATAATGAAGATGGAGACGCCAATCCTTTGAGAATTTTACAATAAGAATGGAATTGGGAAGTAAAACATAGAGATCTGTACCTTTTTTTTCAAAATAATGAGACGACAATCGATATTCTTAACACTTTAGTTTATGGGGATAGTCCCATATATAATGACTTCGATAGAGGGCAAGATTATGGCAGTGATCCAAAATAAGATAATTCAAGTGAAGAACAAGATTGTTACAATGATCCAAACTATGATGATTTCAATGAAAAACGAGATTACAACCATGATTCAATCTATAATTATTACGATGGAAAGCAAGATTGAGACTTTGAATGACCCAAGGGTTGAAGTGCAACAATGTATTCATGATTCCATATATTCTCAAAACTTGCAGTCACGCGAGTGATCGAATGTCCAACTGCGCTGGAGTTGGAGATGCACACAAAGTGTTTGATATGATAACTGTGAAATACTTGGTGGCTTTGAATATTGTTATTTTTCGACATGCTAAACAACTATGTAGCACCGACACTGACACGGGACACGTGACACGATACGACACGACACTCCGACACGTTAATTCTAAAAAATGTTAGATTTCGACACGTTAGGACACGTTTTGATATTAAATAATATTTTTAATTTATGTGGTGTATATTGTATTTAATATTCAATAATTTAATAAAAAATGAATCTAAACTTATAATATTCATAAATTTTGCAAAAAAGCATAAGATATCTCAAATATTTATATTAAACTCAATAAAATAGTAATCATAATCCAACGAATTTAATAGTTAGAACTAAAAACTCAACACAATGTAACCTTTAAACCTTTTTTTTTTGAATTTCTATAATGTGTGTTGGAGTGTCGGGGAGTGTCGGAGTGTCCGAGAGTGTCGGGAAGTGTCGGACACGACACGTCAGGGTTTTTGAAGTGTCGGTGCTTCATAGCTAAACAATGTATTGAATTCAACATTTAGTTTGGTACAATATAATTTTAAGAACGTTAATGTGGAGTCAAATGTGATAATTTTGACACTTTGTTAAATGGGTTTTTGACATAAGGATGAACCAACAATGGTAGTCCTTGATATCTTCATATTGATCATTGCATATGGTGATGTTTAGCCTAACGCGGTATCGTGGACTTTTATTATATTTGGTATATAAACAGGGTGGAAGGTTAAACTCGTTATTATCCCTATGTTTCAAATAGTCCCTTTTTAGTCCTTTTCTTCTTCAATCCCCTCTCTTCTTATTTTTCCCTTCTTGTCTTTTATCTTATTTCCCCCTTCCCCAATTTTTTATTTTTGTTTTTGTTTTTATTTTTATTTTTATTTTTATGTATTTATTTATTTTTGTATTATTTATTTATTTTATTTTTTAATTCCCTTTTATTTATCATTGGGTTCATCTACCACCGATCCAATTAACTTGAGTTAAAGGTGATGTTGATGTTGATGTATTGTGTAGAATTTTTGTAACTATGAAGCATTTGATACTTTTAAGCAAATGTTGTGTCAGTTAAAAATCGATAATCACACACAAATCACAAACGAAAAGAGAAAGAGAAAGAGAGAATTGACACAGTATTTATCCTGATTTACCAATGTAGACTACGTCCAGCTTGTCTGTACTATTCATCTCACTGTCACTCGTTACAAGTCACTCTATTTGCAAGTAGAATATAAATAGGATTAGAAAAATCTAATAATGGCTATTCATGGGGCCAAGTTCAAATTACTAAGAAAAAAGAAAAAGTACAATAAACCAGAGACTCATAACAATACCTGGACACTTGTCCCGTCACTTGGGAGCGATGCCCTAATTGCCTTTTTATTAACCCCGACAATAAAAGCCTTCATCAGCACGTGAAATATGAATTATACCCAACAGTGTCATGGGTGCAGCCCATCTTAAGCTACCATCAAGGCATCAACAAAGATGAAGTAGATTTGAGTACAAATCTTTTCATATGTGGGAATGATGCTTTTTGAATTGCCTTACAAACTGGAGGGTTAGATTTAAAGCATTATTTGATTCATTTTCTCAATCTTTTAATTACTAGGTTGATTTAACTTTAAATTTTATTTTTATCTTAGTCGTGTTTAATTTTGATTTATTGTAATCAATTATATTTAAATTTTCTTTTTTAAGCATATATAATTACACTTACGGTATTTGACACCTTATAAAAGGGTGTTTGAGACTTCATTTGTAAGTGACAGAGTATTTTACTATTTTGATAATAAAAATAAAGAATTTGAAAATTATTTTTATATATTATCTTTACTTTCTGTTTAGTATTTTTTCTATGAATATATATTATATTTTATATGCATTTATTCATTTTATTAAAGATAATAATATATTATTATAAAAATAAAAATATATAGAGATTGATGCTTCTTATGTTGTAAGATATTATTTTATCTTCTATATACACATAAAAAGTGTATGGAGCCCATGCTTTTTTCTTTCTCTCTTTTCTTCATATGGCCCCATAAGGTTGGCAAAACGGGCCAACCCGGCCCGACCCGACCCAACCCGCATTCAACCAGAAAAAAAATGAGTCGGGTTAGGGTTGGCTCGAAAAAAAGAGAGTTAGAAAACCCAATCCAACCCGAGTCGGGTTAGGGTTGGCTCGAAAATTGGCTCGTGGGTTGGCTCAAAAATTGCTCGCGGGATGGCTCGTTTTCAGCATATTTAAATGACCCTGTAATATTAATGCACCAGCTATGTGGCTTCCATTAGCTTAAACAAAGGGTTACAAAATAAGAAATAAAAGCAAAATATTTTATTTCGAATTTTCTTTACAACAAATTTGTATCAACATCAAGAAACAATCAGAACCACTTACTACCAAGTGGGTAAGATATTTGAACCAAACAGAGCCAACACAATCTAACAAAATAAAAATGGCGGGGATGTGAGAAGATTAGGGACTTAGGTTTAGAGAAGGAAGAAAAATGGAAAAATGATGACAACATATGTGAGTTTTGTCCATTTTTGTATATTATATTTTGTATTTTTTTATAATAAAAAAACTCAACCCGCGAGCTGTCTCTTTTGACCCGCAGATTGGCTCGTTTTTTCACGGTTGAAACGAGTCAGGTTGGTTCAGGTTGACAGCTCATTTTTGCCAATCTAATCGGCCATTTTTGGCGGGTTACGAGCCAACCCGACGGGTTGGCTCGTTTTTGCCAACCCTATGGCCCCATATGGGACCTACATATTTTTATATGTATGTAGGAAATAAAATTATCTCTTATAACAAGAGAAACAATAATTTTGTTTGTTTTTTTATTATATAAATTTTATCAAAACAATCTTCATTAATCCTCCTCACTCTCGAAATAATATAATTTTAGGTTACAAGATATAAGTTTATTTTTGTGATAGGACAACAAAAAATTACACACACATATATCTTAAACCAATATAAGACTTTTAATATAAAATCATCTTATACCAATATAAAACTTTTAATCTTATATTACATCTCGACCATTAATCCTATTGGGGAGTGTAAAAGTATTTATGTGGTTATGTTATTTGATCACAACCATTCAATTAAAAATTATACACTTTTTTTCTTATCTCATCATCAAATGAGTAATTGTGATCAAATAATATAATCACTTTTTCACATTAAAGAATCCACCTCAAAGAGACTAACGGGAAAAAGTAAGCATCTGAGAAGCATTTACTCTTCAGTAATTTTAATTTTTTTTTTTCTCGTGACGCTACTGCTTCTCCAAAGAACACAAACACTTCCCATTAGATGCCACATCGCAGCTTAAGAACCGAGGAGGAAAAAAGTACAACAAATCAGATATGTCAATTAATCAGAAAAAAGTGAAAAAAAAGTAAGGCTAGCTATCTATCTATCTTAGATACCAGATATTTATCTAAACAAAATATATATATATATATATATTATTTTTATTATATCATCTTCGTTTTATTTTTTAAAGATAATAAAATAAGGGTAATGATTATCTCCATCCATCGGTGAAAAGAAGCTTTTCCTACGAAGACATTGAGTTATGTGTCAAATTATTATTATTTTTTTAAAAATGGTGGTCCCACCATTTTATTTTAATAGGAGATAAGGTTTTGATTTCTGTTAAATAAAAAATGTTTTTCCCATAAAATAATGGGTTTGTTTTTTTCATTTTGGATGAGAAAATAAATTCCTCCTACATTCATCATAAAAAGTGTACCACTTAATTTTTTATTTTTTTAATAGGTGAGTCTCAAACTTCATGTATTATGACATGAGATTTTAATTCTCCTATGACATAAGATTTATTTTTCCCTAAAATAATTGTATATAAAAATGGATAATAAAAAAAAAATTAACACACTTTCTCTCTCTCTTTTTTTTTTTGTTTGGTAAGCACTTTCGTCTATTTCTCTTTACCAATTCAATACCCATGAGATAATATAAAAAAGTCTGATTCATTTATAATTTATATTTACATCATTATTAATATTAATACAAATTAAGAAGTTTTAATGAAATTAAAAAATTATACAATTATATATATATATATATATATATATATATATATTTTGATAAACCAATTATATTCTTATTTACTTATATGAGATAAGACATATTCGAATTAATTTAATTCTTAAATAGAAAAATGACTAATTAACTTATTTAAAGTAATATATATATATATAAAGATAAGATCGATTGACACCGGTGTCAAATTTTGGAATTTGACACCAAATCCTAACCGTTGATTTTTGTCAATCAACGGTTATCTTTTATTGGCAATCGATGATTAATTAATAAGTGTAATTCCCAATAAATGATCACCGTTCATTGGCAGAAATCAACGGTTAAGATTTGGTGTCAAATTTCAAAATTTAACACCGGTGTCAAATGATCATGTCTTATATATATATATATATATATATATATTTATATATATATATATATATATATATGAGAAAATATTTTATCATGTTGCATGAGAATTGAATTCTTATGTTCGTGGCTCTTGATTTGTGTGCAAAACTTTCTTTTCTTTTTCTTTTTTTAATAAATGCGGGTTGGATCCCGCATTTATTAAAAAAAGAATATATATATAAAAGAAAAGTTTTGCACACAAATCGAAGAGCCACGAACATGAGAATTCTAAAAAATTCTATGCAACATGAGTAAAATGATCCTAACCCTATATATATATATATATATATATATATATATATATATATATATATATATATATATATATATATATGTATATATATATAGGGCTTGCAATTTTTCATGTTGCATGAGAAATGCAAGTTTCCTACCGAGAGAGAAAGAGATGTGGTCCACTTTAAATGAAAAAATAAAAAATAGAAAAGTGATTGGCACATACATCGAAGTGAGAGTGGTAGGAGAGGAGATTTCTTATGCAACATGAGAACATTTTTTCCATATATATATATATATATATATATATATATATATATATATATATATATATATATATATATATATATGGGTTTATCATCTATCATGTCACATAATCACAAAAATTTCCTACACACACAATAATTTGTGGGGCCCGCAGCAAAAAAAAAAAACCTCCGGCACGCAAAATGAATTTTTATAACATAACACAATCACTTTTCCTATAATATAACTCTTATAAAACCCTATATATATATATATATATATATATATATATATATATATATATATATATATATATCGCGTGAATTTTAAGTTGATTTTTTGAATATAAGTAAAAGTTAGACTATAAGGTTACATATATATTTATGAATGTTTAATTTATCTAAAATTCGGTATTATGATGATCAAAATAATATCATATATTTCACAGATTAGATTTGTTAAATTCGTCTTCTAAAAAGAATTATTAAATAATATAAGTATCAAAGACTTATTATCAAACTAAGTGGATGCCCTGTCATAAAATAATAATAATAGGTTTTATTGATTAACGACACTATCTTATTAGGAAAGCATGCATGAATTGTGTGCAAAATAACAAATTCCTTATACAAATTTGGAAGAAACCATTTGAGCCAAGCCACCGGGTGATCTTTAAGCATAAGAACGAACCACCTAATTCAAGTGAAATCCAATCAAATCAGACTAATTAAGTATGCTATCTATATAAGAGAAAGAGTTGCAGTAAAAGGTTAGTGGACACTTACGCTATTGTATTTGTTGATATTAATTGTGATCCATGGAGTATAGCTAAAGAAGCGTAATCTTAAAGTAACAGAGTTAGAACACAGAGTTAAATAATTAGTACTGTTAGAATTAAAAGGTAAAATATATTATCCTGAATGTGAACGTTTGACTTAGTCTCCCTCTTAATCAATACTAATGTCTAACCTAAGTGACGAAAGAAAATGCTACCTAAGGTGTTGAAAAATAGAAGGCGTCTTATCGGAAAAGAATGGACAAAGCATAGAAGAAATAAACGGAAGCAACTATAAATTTAATATTTTAAGATTTTGGGTTAAGAATAATATCAGGTTTGTTAGACGGGCTCAAGGGAAGTCCGTGGTGGGAAATCACCCTCAACGGGTTAAACTACTCCAACTATTAGGGCCTATTTGGAGCACTGATAAAGAAGATAAGATATGATAACTTATCATATCTTACTTTTATCTCTTGTCTGGTGGGTCAATACTCAATAGGATATGATTAGCTTATCCTATTGTTTCATTTTATCCTATCCAATACATGATTTCTTACCCTATAGGGGGAGTTGGGTTAAGATTCAACATGATAGGATACCAATATTGGGTAGGGCTGGCAATACGGGCCAGCCCGTCCCGGCCCGCCCCGTCCCGCCACTGGCCCGCCTAAAATGGGCTGGTCCGCCCCGGCCCGTTTTGACAAAATGGGCTGAATTGAGCAACCTGGCCCGTTTTATGGGTGGGTTGGCGGGCTACGGGCCAGCCCGCCTAAAATAAAAATTTTATATATAAAAATAAAAAATAAAAAAATTAAATACAAAAAATTAAATCCTGCATAAAACACATAAAAAAATCTGCATTAAAGCATACAAAAATCTGCATAAAATTTTAGTGTGCTTATGAAACCAAGAAGATCAGTGTTTAATCATATACATATAAATATGCAACTTTCAATCAAAAATAATAATAAAAAATAAAATCATGTCAATGTAAAACAGAGTAACAAAACAAGTAACAAAGTGTTGTATGAGCAGTCTATAACAATTCGAAAAAGCCACTTGCATGCAGAGAAATCTAAGGCACGGAGCTACATAACAAGTAGGTAGCCTAATAAAAGAAAAAAAAGGATTTGGCGGGCTAGCCCGCCCGTGACGGGCCGAGCCCAACGGGCTGACGGGTTTGGCGGGGCGGGCTGGTGGGTTGAAAAGCTCAACCCAGCCCGCCCTATTTGGCAGGCGGGGCGGGCCAGCCCGACGGGCTCAACCCATTTTGCCAGCCCTAATATTGGGTACCCAATATATCTCCATGCTACCCAATATATCTCCACGTTACCCAATATATTTGTATTTATTGCATTTTTTTTTCTCCTTCTACATAATCTTATCATATTGCTAATCAGGTACTCATCAAACACAGGACATGATATAGGCTTATCAGCCTTATATCATATCATACCTTTATCCTATCCGGTCCACCAAACGACCCTTAAGGTATTGGGTTCATCATGGCTTATTTTACTTATATACTTTTCACTTAGTCTATTACTAACTAATGTGAAACTCATCACACTTGAATATCTCACCAACATCTATTTATTCTATATAAAGCAGCTATGAGCTTGGGTGGTGATGAAACTCAACTTGTGTTCTCTGGAATTCATGGTTCTAGTTGAATGATACTAATTTTCATGACCAGTTAAAGGGAGAGAGAACGCAACTTGTGGAGTTGATTTAGGAGATGATGTTCTCACTTAAGAAGATGGTAGTGGAGTCTTTTTGCCTATATACCAAAGAAAGTAGTCTTCCGACAACATGGTCATATTGGAGAACTTCATGTGAGTCAAAAATGGCTGTATTCAACCACTCAAATATGCGATGGGGTCAGTCTCATAACCAAAAAGACAAGAAGAGTTAGGCCAAGAAAATAAACATTACTTGAGGTACCATTTAGTGTGTGCTTATATTAGGACGAATAATTACCATTGTTTTAAGGGGTCAGATCAGATTTGTGCCATGCCATTAGGCTGAGTTCACACCACATTCTTTTGGCATATTCAAATGGTCATCATTCATCAGCAGAACAAAATGTCCAAAGTCGAATATCAGAATATAAGACTGCCTTATTCCTTAAAACCCAATTAATAAACTTATCACAAAACCTTCCGTGACATTTTGGCTGGCTATAAATTAATAGGATTATGATTTTTGTTATATCAGTGTAAGTTATACTCTCAATTTTGGTCTCTGATTTTATTTATATCTAACGGGTTTGATTTACTAAATATGTAAGCACTTAGATTCAACCAAATCAATAACTAAGATTTGATGTAAGATTTTTTATTTTTAAACCGGTGTAAGAATAATCTGTACAATTAAATATGGTGTCCAATTAATAAAAATTTATGAGTTTAGAATAAGATCATATATGGAACAGGATAACATAACCCAAAAAAAAAATAAAAAAATTCAAGGGATGCACCGATGAAACTAGTAATACAAAAGGTGCATTGGATGCCTATTTAGATATACTACATACATAATAATATAGCACAAGTGGTTGAGTTATTTATGATTTTTTATGTTGTTAACTTGTTTGATGATTTTGTGTTGTTAACTGTTTAATTATTAATGCACAAGATTAATTTTTTTGTAATATTTATATTTAATAGGCATTAGTGCTGAATAGGATCACCAAAATTAATTATAATACTTTTTACGACTCGTGTTGTGTATTGTTTCACCTGTAAAAGAGTTGGAAAGATCAAAGGTAAACAGGTTATTAGTCCTTATCTATTTCAGTTTGTAGGTAAAATTTTGTAAACTGATCTAGTGAGTACTAAAATTTAGTCTTCTACTGTATCTTAGAATTGTTTTGTGTCCAAAACTTGTACTATATTTTAAAAATTAAAAAATCTAAATTTTTATATTATGTTATCTCTTATTTTTTTACCAAATCAATATATACCAATTTAGGGATGTGCATGGGTCGAACCGAAACGAATTGGTTGAAATGGTTCGGTTGGTTCAAAATTGGTTTGGTTCGCTTTGGTTAGAAACGGTTCGGTTCGTTTGGAACCGGTTCGGGTCGACCCTATTTTGAAAATAAAAATAATTAAAAAATTAAAATAAAGTTATAAAAATCAATTTGGTTCGGTTTGAAAACGGTTTGGTTCGGAAACAGTTCGGTTCGGTTCAAATGGTTCGGTTCATGAACCGGTTCTTTAAAAACCAGTTATTTTAAGGGCAGTTCGGTTCGATTCATGGTTAATTTTTTTTTTGTTTATTTTACACACCCCGATATATCACCCACAGAAATTGTTTAATGATGCATGATCCAACAAGTGGTTTAATACCCTCTCTTGTAACATTTGAAAGGCCGAGATGCTACGAAGCAGAGTCACCATATTGATTAGGTTCAATGGAATCAGTATTAAACTGCTTACGGTTGCAGTTGTTGAGCCTATATTCAATTTTAAAGAATAGGTCAAGAAATCATATAAAAGAAGAAGGACAGAAACATAGTATACATGATATTGTACTTTATATCATGCGCCCTTTGTTTAATTATTTTATGTTTTTGCTTCATCTCAAACCACTAATTGTCATAAGAAGATAATTACTGTAGGCTTTCTTCTTTTAAAGGACTAATCATGATATGATTAAATATTTTCATGTGGCTATGATTAACCCAATATTTAGTATATAAAAGCCCTTTGATATGTTATACGGCATATACTATTTCAAACATGGGAAAAGTTCATCCGCAAGCATTACATTCTTCTGCTACTTGCAATTTCACTTCCAAGCAAGAGACTTTCACCCTATGGATGAAATCTCTGGTACTGAATGGAAAGGGATGCACGGTCTTTGATTCAAATGGCCAAATTGCATATCGAGTTGATAACTACAACTGCAGCTATAGAGATGAAGTTCAACTAATGGATCAAAATGGCAATATTTTGTTTACTATACTGAAAAAGGTAAACACATTTCACAATTATATGTAAAAGTATCCTAGAAGTTAAGAGTGTTTCAGTTTTTCTAACTCAACATTAATACTTGCTTTTGTGTTTGTGTAGCAAATTAAGTTTTCAAAGCTTTGGGAGGGTTATAGATACCCTGCCACAAGGAATGACCACATAGGACCATGCTTTCGAGTATGTAAAAATAATAGGATCTCAAGAGGGGGCTCAACTTATGAAGTTGAACTTGGATTGGACAAGAATCAACCATATACTCATAAAATAGAAAGCAGCACTTGCAAGTCAGCTTGCAAAATATCTGATGAGTTTGGAGTGATAGTTGCTGAGGTAAATTTTCTTATATCTTGTTGTTTGCAAAGTTTGGTAAAGAACTTATATGTTTTAGGGAAAATTATTTTTCTTACAACACAAGATAAAATTATTTTCTGCAATCTCAAAACAACATCGTTTTTGGTAAGCTTGCTTGTCGTGGTGTGTCAGGTCGCGGGTTCGAATCAGCCTCTCTGCAAAAAGCAGGGGAAAGACTGCCTAGAGTATTCCCTTCCCCAGACACTCACGAAGTGGATATTTGAACTGGGTCGGCCCCTTTTTTTACAGCACTATAAAAAACAACATCGTTTTGGAGTTGCAGGAGATAACTTTATGTAAAAGTTAATTCATGTTTTAATTTTACATGAATTTTGTGTTTTTTCTATGAGCAGCTGATGAAAAAGAAGTCACGTTGTGGAGTTGATTTAGGAGATGATGTTTTGACAATGGTGGTGGAGCTAAATGCAGATCTTCCTCTAATTATGGGGCTTGTTGTAGCTTACAGTCTTATTAACAGTAAAATGTAAGCATTTTGGAAGCAACAGAGTGCATAGTATGTAATTGGCAGATTGAGGAAGTCTTTTAGCTTTACCAAATGTATTACTAAAAGAACCCCGTTTTAAGATTAAGCTTTGGAAATGACTGCGGTGACTGTCATCTCTAACAATGATGTTCAATCTCAAAATGGCTTTGTTCAGTCTTATTTAATTTTGGGGGAAAATGCTTCCTCTTATTCTATAACTTAGAATCAGTGCCGGAGCCAACAAGATTATGAGTCAGGGCAAAAAATATTTAGCAACTCCCAAGTTATGAAGCACATACTTCAAAAATCCTGACATGTCGTGTCCGACATTCCGACACTCCAACACGCGTCGCAGAAACTCAAAAAATGGTTCAAAGGTTGTGTTGCGTTGCATTGCATTTTTAGTTCAAACTATTAGATTCGTTGGATTATGAATACTATTTTATTGACTTTAATATAAATATTTGGAATATCTTATATTTCTTTGCAAAATTGATGGGTATTATAAGTTTAACTTTATTTTTTTGTTAAATTATTGAATATTAAATATAATATACACTACATAAATTAAATACATGATTCAAAACGTGTCCTAACATGTGAAAATCTAATATTTTTTAGAATTAACGTATCGGAATATCGTGCCTCGTATGAATGCTAAATAAGTGCCAACCATTAAAGTTTATCTGAATTTAATGAGTCAAGTGGCGGAGCCACCTTTTTTTAGTACCTAGAAACCACTTGATTTTGGCTGAATCAAATTTGTTATTCCTTTTTATTTTGTACTAACAATTATGAGATGTATCCGTTTGGGGATGATGCGGAGTTTGCAATTGGATTCCCTATTCTTCAATACTTTATCATCAAGTGATTCAGTCTCACACCACATGAATTGCCTTTAAGTTTTCTACTTCATATATATATATATATTTTTTAAATTGAAATAAAAAATACAGTATTGTCCTACAAAGTTCCCACTTGCGTAAAGCTGTAAAGCCTAGAAAATGGCCAGATAGAATAACAATATTTAATTTAAGCATACTTTTAGCTGATTTTTGTTTTAGTCCTTACTTGTAAGGTTTATTACATTTATGTATTATTCATAATACAACATACTGTATTAATTTGAAAAACAACCACATCATGTATATCCTATGCACATTTGATAAGAGAACCGTTTAGATAAGGCTACATTGCTAGTGATTTTACCAAAGATGATGCTACATAGCTTTGAGGCTGCATTGGACAAATATACCTAAGTAGTTAAACAAAAACAAGTGAATTTTTCTTTGTAGCTAAACTAAGTGGGTCCATGGGACGGATTTTTTTAATATACTCGAGGAGTATAAAAAAAATTGTGTTCTTTTATTTTTTTGGTAAAAAAATTACTTTTTTATTATTCTTTTTTTTGTATATTACTCTCCTATCCCCTTTTATTTTCCCTTTTTGGATTGGACTATCATGGCCCTGTGCACATTAAAAGCACTACCATGGGACACACTCCAGTTCCATTCCCTAGGTTACTTTGCTGCCAATTCAGTATATTTCTATCCAGACTCTAAAGCTCTATCAGGGAATATAATTCTATATTTTATGAGATAAAATTATTTTGTATATATAAAAAAGTGGATAAAATTTATTAAGGAGAAGAGAGAAAAAAATGGATTTCACTCGCTTTTTTTTTATATATACATGATATAATCTTCTCTTATGCAGCATGAAAAAATATATTTCCCTAAATCTAAATTTTTAACAAAGCAATTTCAATTCCAATATATTTATAACGTATAAACATGAGGTTCTTTAGCTCATTTAAAGTGAAAAAGATAATTTTCCCCCATTGATTTACAAGTTAATTATCAAAATAATATGATGAGATATGTATCAAAAATGTGATGTGATACATAACTTGTGAAAAAGTCAGCACTCATACATCGCATCTTGCAAGTTGTGCATTGCAAGTCTAGCATTACCACCATGCATGACTTGAACACATATATCTCACATTAGCGATTTACAATGCATGCTGATTTTTATATAAATCTTGTTTCATCCTACACTAACACACACCCCTTTATTGAAAATATTTTTTATACTCCGAAATCACCATTGATTGAACGGTCCTTTGTAAAAAATAGAAAGGATAAAAATGGAGAAGAAAAAATTGATTTTATAAAAGAAAATGCATAATTTTGAATGCTCCCGGACCTTAAAAAATATCTCGCCCCTATCCGCTTCACACTATATTATTTTGGCAAAAAATATAAATTTTTAATCAATAAAAAAAATATTTCCCTATTACTCACCGGCAAATAAGAGATATGAGTCTATCATTTAATATGATTACAAAAAAGTTTCCTACACTCACAATATTTTTGGCCCGCAGCAAAAAAAAAAAACTCTTGGCACACAAAATAAATCTTTATAACATAACACAATCACTTTTCTTACGACATAACTTTTATAAAACGCAAGAGATATATGCATAAATTTAGAAGGAAAAAAATAAAAAGAGTAAACACCCTTTTTGGTCCCTGGCAATATTCACGAAAGCCTTTTTGGTCCCTGGCAATAAAAAAGGACCACATTGGTCCATAAAATTATAAAAAAGGGGTCACGTTAGTCCTTCTGTCATCTCGTCCGTCACGGTCAAACTAACGGTGCCCATGTGGCACGTTATCTTCTGACGCGGACTGGATGGTTGACACGCTGGAATTTCTGAACGACGCCGTTTTCGTCCAAATGGGTTGCAAACCTCTCCATGGAGAGCACAACGACGTTTTAAAGCAAATGAGTTGAAACAACCCCAATAATGAACCCTAATATTTTGAAAAATCCCCAAATAGAAGGCAAATCGAACCCTAAAATGGAAACTCCATCCCACCAAATTGATGACCAAATCCCTAATCAGCAATACGCCCCCAAAATGTTTGCACTTTGATGAGTGAAACTTGACGAACAACATTCAGCCCTCAACCGGATTTCTGGGCGTGGGCGAAGATGAGTGTTTCTTCTGGAATTGGGGGATCAAGTGGGAGTTCTGCAATGGGGGGGAGAACAATGACAAGGACCGCCGGTCGGAGGTGCAAATGTGGGAGACAAAGTATTGTCTATACCTCCAAAACTGAGAGGAACCCAAACAGGGCTTTCCTTGGTTGTCCTAATTTCAAGGTATGAATTTGTAATCTGCCCCTTAATGAGTTTGAACACTTGGTAAGCGTGGTTTTTTGTTTTTGCAGGAGAAGAAGCCCTTTTGTGATTTTTTTAGATGGGTAGATGACATGTGTAATGAACCCATGGAGCTGGAAGAAGCAATAATTCATACTGTGGAGTTGGATGTTGCTGAAATTAACTTCAAGTTGAAGTATGTGGAGATGATGATGAGAGAGCAAGATGTGAAGATTACTGAGCAAGGAATGAAGCTTCATCAACAGGAAAGAAAACTGAATGACATATGCCTGAAGATGGTGGAGGAGTTAGATAGGATGGACAAAAAAATTAGGACAGTTGATAGGTCAGCTAGGGTCTTAGGTGCTTGTGTTGTTGTGATCATGATTTGTATGTTTGTTGTTAGCGTGGTAAAAGTGAAAACAAATGACCCAAATGTATTTTTCCTTCAGTGAATTGTAATGAGTACTCCTTCTTTATGTTATACAAATTATGTGTTAGTGCCAATCTGTTTGTGTGTATTATCATATGGCCTATTATAAAAAAGCCTTGAATGTATTCCTTTTTTTTATGATGGCATCATATATTTGTTCCTTGGTGCAATGTTGTACTGGATGCTAAGTTTTTGTTAGTATGGACTATTGCACAGTTAGGCATCGATTGAAGGATAAAAGATTGCCACATTGTATCACAAACTGATGTAGATTGCTACTGATATAGATGCATAACTCATGAAATTGCTGATACAGAAGTTGCATACTGTTATGCATATTTTGTTACTGATTGCAAAACACGAGGACCATTTAGGTCCCTGGCAATATTTCTCGAGGGTTGTTTTGGTCCCTGACAAAATAGTCGGGGCACTTATTGGTCCCTGACCACAAAAAAATTGGTCATGATCTGTTTAATGATACCTGCAACCAGTTAAACAGCACAAACCTGCAACATGAAGATTTCTATTTCTATTTTGGCATGACCAGTAACCAAAAAATTTGGCCAGCACAAACCAGTAACAAGAAAATATGGCCAGTTAACATGCATGTCTAGAATATAACCAGTTACACGTAATTGTCTTCCTAGAACTAGAAAACAGTAGTGCATTACAAATAGAAGGCAACTAATAGAAATCATAAGTGAGGCCTATAAATACAATATGACCTTGAATCAAAAAAAATTACATTATAACTGTATAAGGCCTCCAAAAACAAATGACCAGAATTTACAAAAAATTTCCTTTATATCCTTGTTCCTCTTCATCAGCAGCTCATTTTGTTGAGGATCTCCTTGGTGGCCTGAAACCAGGTGTTGTCATGAAGTGCAAAAATCTGCTTCATGTGCCACTGCTTGTTGCTTTCATTGTCTCTTCTGTCAACACTGCATTTGCTTCTTGTGGAATTGAAGGAGGTGGGTTGCCTCCTCTGAAGTTGCCTTGTTGTGGCTGAGAACTACCAACTTGTGAAGGGCCTCCTTGACTTAAAGGGATTTCATCTACTGAGTCAGAGCCAATACTCACAGATTGTGGTCTTGCTTGGCTTTTATCTGTTTTGGAAGCTGGTGGCCCCTTACAACTCTTGGCATAGTGTCCAGTCTGACCACATTTAGTACACTTGGCTGTATATGTCCTTTTTACTTTCTTTGTACTGCTCCCTTGGTCTTCAGTTGGGTCCTTCTTCCTGTGTTTCTTTGGACGCCCAATTGGCCTTTTAAGTTTTGGAGGAAGAGGTTTGGGTTCATCAGTTGAAGGCCAATACTTGTCCGAATTCACTGGGTTTAAAGTGTGTGCATAAGTGGCATGCAATGCATCCACTGTAAGCCATTGATGGACATAGTTTTCGGCTGGCTCGTTTTTGTGACAAATGGCTGCTATGGCATGCTCACAAGGCAGCCCAGTCAACTGCCATGCATTGCATGCGCATGCATGTGTTGTTAAATTCACTCCAACTCTATCACCTTTCCCACTGACCTCATACATATCTTGTTGCAGATTTCCAGTCCAAGTGGGTGTCCATGAATTGCTAAGTACCTTTAACTGATCCAGTTTCTTTTGCTGAGCAGGGGCAATTTTACCCCGAACAGTTCCTAACACCCTCTGATGTGCAGCCATCCTCCTCATAATGTAGCATCTCAATTCCTCCAATAGAGTGATAATTGGTTTTGACCTATATCCAACAATCTTGGCATTCCATACCTCTACCATGTTGTTTGTGATATTATCACATTTCGGCCAGTGGCTGAAATAAGCTTTCACCCAACTTGAGGGCTGAATATTATCCAAGTACTTCCATGCAGCCTCATTCTTCCCTTTCAACCGTGCCATTGACTCCTTGAACTGTGGGACAGTGGTGCATCTAGAACACTCCCATACCAAGGCTCGAATTGCCTTGTCTTTCCACTGTTTTATGAGATTCTTCCAAACATGCTGCACACAAAATCGATGATGTGCACCAGGCATCACCTCTTGAATCGCTGGAATCAGCCCCTACACACAGACAAAAAAAAAGGTATCACTAACAGATATAGATTGTTGGAACCAGGTACTCGAGGGCCATTATGGTCCCTGACAAAGTGCACGGGGTCCTTATTGGTCCCTGATTCCAGAAATTTAGGAAATGCACTGCATGAGGAAAAACTGATTTGTCCCTGCACTTAACAACAATGAGATCATATTGCACTATGAAGGAAAAACAGAGTAAACAAATTTGTGGCTGAATACTAAAGCAAGTTCAAATGAAATAATCATAACAAACCTTCTGTTGGTCTGAAATAAAATTCCACCCAAACACTGCATGAGGGCCAATGTCTTCCTGTAACAGTGTTAAAAACCACTTCCAGTTCTCTTTGGTTTCACTATCAACAACTGCATATGCGATTACATAGAAGCTTTTGTTGGCATCCTCCCCAACTGCACTTAACAATTGACCTCCATAATATCCTTTCAAGAAACATCCATCCAAACCAATTAAGGGCCTGCAGCCAGCTTTGAACCCTCTTTTGCATGCATCCAGACAAATGTACAACTTAGAAAATATGGGTGAGGAGTGCGGATCAGGTTGTGGGATCAATTGCAGTTGACATGTAGACCCTGGATTGCTTCTCAATAGCTCACCCAAGTAGTCTCTTAATTTTGCATACTGTTCTTTTTCACACCCTTCTATTTTGGCCTTGGCCATTTGAAGTGCCTTGGTCACTTTCTTCAAATGGACATGAACTTTGTACTCCTCTTTCATGTGGTCGTACGCCTCAGCTCTTGTCATGTTCGGCTGTGTCAATAGCCTTTTTTCTAATTTCTTTGCAACCCACTCCCTACTTGCCCTCTTGTTTCTAAAAAGCCTGCAGCAAGTGTGGATGTCATTAAAAGTCTTCACTTGGAAAGCTGCCATTTTGTTGTTCCACGCACAGTAAATCATCCAATCACATTCAGCATTACTACACGTTGCTCGGGCTCTCACTTTGTCATTCTTCAGCCACTTAAATTGTCTTCCTAGATCAATACTGTAGTCTTTGACAGCATTTTTAAAGTCTTGAAGACTCACAAACTCCATCCCCAGTTCTAAGTGTACATGACCGAACTCCTCATGCACATTAAACTTTGGATTTACTTCCTTTTCATCCTCCTCAGCACCACTTGAAGGAGGCGTGTTCAACTCTTCGGAGGTATACCCATACCCACCCTCCTCGAAAGACATTGATTTCTCCTCCTCTTCCATTGTGTCCTCCCCTGCCACATTTTCAACTTCCTTCCCTTTCTTCTTATTTTGCTTTTTTTTTCCAACAGCTTTACCCTTCCCCTTGCACTCCTCTGTTTCCTCCACACTATCATCTGAGTCAGTATCTCCACTATCATCCTCCTCCCCATCACTGCCACCCTCATCCTCCTCCCCATCACTGCCACCCTCATCCTCCTCCCCATCATCGCCACCCTCATGTGCAGGCCTATCACTGCCACCCATATGTGCAGGTGCAATAATATCTTCAAGTGCAACATAGTTGGGGGTTGCAATGCAATCTTCACAAAAAATTTCTATGAACTTCCCATTTATCAATGCAGTCTTGACCATCTCCACAATATCACTATCCGTATTCAAAGGCCTTAGACCTACATCTAAATCGATTGTGTTTGACATACGCCACAGCATTTGCTTACATGTCTCATATCCATAACCCTTGAACAGAGTATCAAGGTCACGGAGGTTGACAAAATCAGCATCCATTTCAGGTAAGTCATCTATTTTGCCATTTAAATATGTTAGGACACCTCTATCATTTCTCTTCAACACACCACCATGATGAAACCTTATTACTATATATTCATCCATCTGAAAAACACACAGGGCTGTATACATCAGAGCAATTTAACAAAACCCTAACAATATACATCAGTAACAACACTGCCGATAAATGGGTACAAGTAACGTGGAAAAAAATTGGTCTTTTCCATATTATGCATGCACTAAACATTTGGGGACCACAAACAAAGCAATAAAAAATGGCAACAGAATATACAAACCGGGACCACATGGATAAATGAGTATTTTTTTAATAAACCCTAACCGTAATAACACAATGGAGAGCACATGGGGACCATCATCCAACAAAGAATAGACAATAAGAAGTGAGGGGGACCACAAATATTGAACAATTTCTAAAAAAAAACTTACCTTAATGCATGAAAGAAAACTGCCACAGTGTTAACTTCCCTTCACCACCACAGAGCCAACCTTCACGCTCGATTGTCTTCCCTGCAACCACGATCTTCGACAACCCTCAGTGTTCAACGAAGCTTCCAGTAGAGTCAACAATGGTGCTAGGTATACCGTTTTGACGTGGCTGCTTTGGCGTCGTTTCACAAGTTAGTTGTTTGTCGTTGGTGTTTTCACTGAGATCTGTCTCTCCTTCTTCTAACAAACCCTAGTTGAACTTGCCATGCTATGCATGAAGCTTTTTGGCTCTGAAAACCCTAACAAATGGTGGGACCCAAAAGGTACTTCCTGCCACTAATCCTAATCTCCCTCGCCGCTTTCATCTTCTACACCTTCCACCATTCCTCTCTCTCACCTTCAATCCCTGAATTCGACCCCAATTTCACTCTCCGAAACCTTAACCCTAATTCCACCCCCAAATTCACTTTCGTCATCAAAGTCCTCGCTTTTAACCGCCTCGATTCCCTCTCTCGGTGCCTCCGCTCACTCGCCGCCGCCGATTACCTCGGCGACCGCGTCCACCTCCACCTCTACATTGACCATTTCGCTAACGATTCCTCCAACGTGGATCAGAAGCTTCGAGAATCGCATCGGATTGTGGAGTACGTTGATGGGTTCGATTGGAAATTTGGTGAAAAGGTGGTGCATTACAGAACCGGGAATGTGGGTTTGCAAGCACAGTGGTTGGAGGCATGGTGGCCAGGTTCCGATCACGAGTTCGCTTTCGTGGTTGAGGATGATTTGGAGGTTTCATCGCTTTACTACGAGTTCGTTAAGACCTTGATTTTGAATTTCTATTACAATGCTTCCAATTATAGCCCTTCCATCTATGGAGTTTCGTTACAACGAGCAAGGTTTGTTCCAGGTACCATTTTTCTAGTTTTATTTATGTATTTATTTTTTCTTTAAAGTTTGTCACTTGAAATGTTATTACTCAGTGGAGGTTTTTGTTGAAGTTGGTGAAGTTTATATATATTATAGGAATCTGGTTACTTCATGTGTGAACATGACGTGTTGTTTTGTTGCTTTTAAGGATGCTTCTATTAGTAAACAAAATATTCAATTAGATGTATCATGTATGATTGGCTAATTGTCCACTATTTCTCTGATATTTGAAGTGAATTACTTAGCTGAAGTTGTCTAACATTTTCCAATTCTGCGAATGATACTTGGGGAAGGAACTAGGAAGCTGCTAATGCATGCAGTTTAACAGCTGTTGGATCCGGCGATCCTACTGGTAGTAGGATCATGCATTGATGATAGTTTTTTTTTTTTTTTTTTTTTTTAAGATAAGAACTTGGTGCTATGAAAAGCTGATGTTTTAATGGAATGGAGAACATGGGATTGTCTGTGTTACTGTTCGTTGCTATGTATTCAGGATTTTGGTTCTATTCGTTATACAGATACGTAAGGCTGTGTTAGTGTCAATGAGCGGCAAAAGTGCCACCAAGTTGAACCTTTATTGTGTTATTATAATTTGGAAATGGGTATGACAAATTAGAGAACTGCGGAAGCTCTTTGTTCAACAACTTTTTTGTGTCTTTCCTCCTTTATAATGTGTTATGTTGTTGCCTAAGTAATTGTACCCTGCTGCTTGATTATTTGTATGTAGTTTATTGATCATATAATTGATTTCTGGATGCAGGTAAACATGGAAACAAATTACAGTTGGATGACCAGACACGACTTTTCTTATACCAGTTGGTTGGCACATGGGGTCAAATTCTCTTTCCCAAGCCATGGAAAGAGTTCAGGTTGTGGTATGACAAAAACAAGGCGATGGGCAATAGGCCATTTCTTGAGGGGATGGTAATAAAGCTTTTTTGAAGAAAAAACTTTTCTTGTTCTTCACTCATTTAATTCTCAGTTTTGTTGACTTTTTATACATCAGCCGTTCAGTTCATTCCTAATTTTAGTTCTGAAATTTTGTCCAGGTGACTACAGGATGGTATAAGAAGATGGGGGAGAGAATTTGGACACCTTGGTTCATTAAGTTTATTCAATCCCGTGGTTACTTTAATATCTACACAAATTTTTTGCACGAGAGAGCACTAAGTGTCTCTCACAGAGATGCCGGAGTAAACTACGGGAAAACTGCTGGACCTGATTCTCAATTACTAGAGGAAAGATCTCTGGACTTCAATATTTTGGAAATGCAGCCTTTGAGTAGTTTAAAATGGTTTGATTTTTGTTTCAGAGAAGTACTTCCTGGAAAGGTTGTAAGAAACCTGGAAGAACTTGAATCTTGGCTTCGCTCTCTGCAGAAACGAGATAGTGTCTTCTTAGTAAATCTTTTTGGGGTATCAGATGCTATAGCTAGAAACTTACTATGCCACTTTGAGAGGCTAAATATGAGGAATTATATACTAATGAGCCCTCCATCTGACTTCTTATTTGATCTGGCAAGGAGGGGACATCCTGTAATTAACGTGGACCTATTTATAAGCAGTGTTGGATCGTATAAATTGCCTTCGGAAGGTTCCAGTTTTGATACCATCAAGGGTATTTTGGCAAAGACCTATGTAATTAAAAAGTGTATCGAGAACAGGTATAACACGTGGGTGATGGAGGGGAACATGCTTCTCACTTCTGACCTCTTGCTTGAGTCCGGAGATCCAAATGATGATTTCTTTGTGGCAAACAACTTGGAACTCTTACATGCTAAAAGCTCATCTTCTAGTGAGAAAATCTGGGCTAATGGCTTTGTGTCGAAGGTTTCAGCCTTGGCAGATTCTTTGGCAAGAAAAGAATCACCAACTCATGGTGGCCCAAGTTTTGTGTATATTGTAACAAAATTATTGGAACAGAATGGTGCGAGGATTAAAAGAGTTGATGAGACTTCTTTTGGGATGAAGATTGGCTCTGGAAATGTTGGTAAATCTTCTCTGGGGGATAAAAAGTTGGTATATTGGTCAAATGAGATGGGGCTGGACTCAATTCAGAAATGGCTTGAAGAGTTGAATTTGTGGGGTATAGATGGTGATTTATCCTGCACCGCTGTGGTGTGTCACAAGTCATAGCATTTTATAGCAGCTATAGAAGTAGTTTTACATTTTAGTTTTCTTTCCATATTATTTTTGAGTTTTTTGATGCCATTTTAGCTTACATATATTCTTTGTACTCATTTTGTACCATCATTTGTAACAAATTAAGTTGTCAATGTGAAGCTTAAGATGGGCTAGAATTAAATTTTTACGAGTTAGAAATTTGTGCCGGGGATTGAACTATTGGTTTTTGTATTAACTTCCATTTACCATTTACATCCTGCAACAATCATTTCATACTTTCTTTCTGAATATTAAAATTAACTGAGCTGCTAATTATACAGAAAAGGACTTAATTTTTTTTTTTTCTCCCACATTTCTTTTATTTCATTCACCGCTGACTTTTCTATAAGGTTTATAAAATAAACATTACCATAACATTGATGACCTGAGACTTAGTGACAGACGATCTTGATCCATCAAATTTAATAACTTCGAATAATATTAATCAAGCACATCTGTATATATATACCGCCGCATATTGTAATAGTTTTTTATCATATGATGGCAGTTAATTTTATCTTGTTTTCTGTACATTCGTCACCTTATATATGTATGAAAAAAAGGTGCATCAACAATTAAACTCTATGTTATTATGAGTAATGCTTGTCTATCTCTTAGCACAGAAATAGAATATAGATGTAAATTAAATAATAAAAATAATATGCATATAAAGAACGACCCATAAGCATGCATAGTTACTTGCATGCGATTACTTTATGTATTTCTCTACTTCCACTCTTTTCCCCGTCTCCTAGTAAGGAATAATTTTCTGAAGAAAGGGACAACCCCACACACGAGACACATATAAAAGAGTAAACTCCATAATTTTTTCATAAAAAACACACATTATTTTTTATTTTTTAAAATATAAATGCGAGTTATATTAATTTTTTTTTGATATAATCTCGAAATATCATCATTCAACTTCTCCCGATTACATTGTTTTCATAGTACAGCTTTGAAGTCCATCCCTCATTGAACAACAAGTGCATTAAACTTTGCTACCGAAGGAAACTTATGCATTCGAGGAGGGAGACATCCTGAGTTTAGGGCATGTTACGTTTACAAATTTTTTTGTTTACAACTCTTACAACCTCAACTAAATTCTCCCGATAGAACAATTGAAGTGTCTCTCATTTAATCTTTTTGGAAAACATAATTCAAGAGGTTATTAACCCTAGAATAATTTCTCCTATTACATTTCACAAAAATACATAAAATAAGTGAATTTTATAAAAATAATAATTATGAATATATATACGAAATAAGATTTATATCTACTTTTTTATATTTACTATAACTACTTTTCTCTAATATCATTATATTACAATTTTAACCTAAATCTATTTTTTTTCTCTCTCCTCTCTGTTATTATTGGTTGAGAATCTTGAGATTGTTATTTAACTGAATTAGATAAAATTAGGTAGAATAAATATAAAACATAATTTTTTATTCCTATATAATACACACACAAAATTTGCAAGGTAAAATTTTTATTAAATATTTTTTTAAATAAAGTGAGAATTAAACATATAATCTAATAAAATGTACCCAAATTTTTTATTACTAAAATATGGCTTTTTATTAAATTTTAAGAGGGTAGTTTCCAAATTTTTTTCATAAAAAGCGTAACATTTCACTTTAATGACAAGCCACTTGCTTATAATACAAAAATGTGGTGGGAAGAGAGAGAAGAGCATCTTTGAAACCCAGACAGAGTAACAAAACGACGGCGTTATAGGAGGGCGGGGGCTTGTTCCGGCGATGGAGAAGGCCAATATATCGGCGTATTACGAGACGAGGGCGGCGCACTTTGGCGTAGTGAGCAGCGAGTGGCTGGCTCAGGCCGAGTCTGCCACCGTCCACGGCCACGGCCACAGCCACGGCCACAACAACCCACCAGACCCCATTTCCGGCGATGCTGTTGATAAGCCTTTCTCCGTCATCGAGGAGTTTAACGCGTGGCGGAAGCATCCCGATTTGGCGGAGGCGGTGGCCGCCATTCGCGCATTGGCCGCCGTCATTAGCAGCAGCAAGGCGACAACAATGATGCAGCTGGAAATCGAGCTCAAGAAGGCCTCCGATTCCCTTAAAGTATCTAAATATCTATTCTTTTCTTCTCTTTCTCAAATGGGTCTTTACGATTCTCTCATGGGTACTTTTTATTGCAATGTTTTGTTTATGTTTATGTTTATGTTTTATGTTTTTGGTTTTTTGTTTTTTTGTTTTTTGTGTGTGTGGGGTTGAGTTTGCAATGGAGTTAACTGGAATTTCAGGTGTAAGGTTATTGTGGTAGCTTGTAGCTTTGTTTTTGTTTCAGAGTTTACTTATTGGGTTTGTTATATTACTATTCTTTGGGGTTCTACTTGGTTTATTGTTCATTTCTAATTATAAATATGCTGAAAACTAATCTGTCAAGAACCCTGTAGAAATTTGGGGGATGTTGGCTAGGTAAGCATCCCGTAGTAAGAGGAGTAGTTATGAACTCTGTAGACCATCCCCACGGGCTGGTGAAGGGAGGGCCCCAATTGGTAGAAAAAAAACCTGCAACTCCTTGGGGTTATCCTAACTTGTGAGGGTATGAGTGAGGAAATCCTTGTATATAGTGTTACTCTTGCATTATTGCGATGAAGCTGTTGTTTCCGGGATTCGAATATTTGAGTTATATCGTGCAGCTTTATTACTGCAAGGCTCGCCCTCATTTTGTGTAAACTAGATGTGGGAAAAAAAGTAAAAAATGATCAAAGTAGAAAATAGATCCTAGAATTTTTGAATTATTGAGTTTTGTGATTGATTCATTGATTGTTAACTTGAATGTGGTTTTACTTTTTCAGTTGTGGGATACAACCTCTATCTCTTTGACAGCAGGCTGTGATCTGTTCATGCGATATGTGACTAGGACTTCTGCTTTAGAATATGAAGACTTCAATTCAGCAAAGTCTCGCTTGATTGAACGTGCTGAGAAGTTTGGGGAAATCTCATACAAGGTATGGTAGGTACTTGTCGATGAGTTTGTTGCTCATTGGCAAACATAATTTCAGTTACTTGCTCACATTAGTGCCTCTGAATTGATTTATTTTGCAGGCTCGCAAAATTATTGCAATGCTGAGTCAAGATTTTATAGTTGATGGTTGCACAATTTTGGTTCATGGTTTTTCCAGAGTTGTCTTACAAGTCCTAAAACTGGCTGCACAAAATAAGAAACTATTTCGGGTCTTCTGCACAGGTTTTGCTCTTCAAACTCTGATTTCAAATGCTCAGGTTCAGATTTAGTTTCAAACCAGAAGTCAAGACCTTGTCATTTAGTCATTTTAAATTCATGGTAATTCACCTATTTTCTCAATATATAATTATAAGAATATTCTTTCCAATGTGCTCTTAGAAGCTTTGGACCGGAGAGTTGGAATTGTATTTCTTAATTCTATTGACCTGATAATTTGATGGCGGGCTAAGTTTTCTGTCACTTTAATTTCTTGGTCATCTCATTTTAAGCTCTTGGGTGAAGTCTGTGTCTTTGTTGTTTTCCTTATTAGCAATTTGTGATCTGAACTTTGTAACTTTATTTAACATAAATTTGCAGAGGGGAGACCAGACCGAACGGGTTTAAGGTTGTCCAATGAGCTGGCCAAGCTTGATGTTCCTGTGAAAATTGTAATAGACTCTGCAGTGGCATATACTATGGATGAGGTGGACATGGTATTTGTTGGGGCAGATGGAGTTGTTGAAAGTGGTGGTATAATCAACATGATGGGGACTTACCAAATTGCATTGGTTGCAAAGAGTATGAATAAGCCAGTTTATGTGGCTGCTGAAAGCTACGAGGTATAGTTTCAACTTAAAGAAATTAATATAGTATATCATTTGTTATTTTAGCATGCTTGCATCATTTTGCACAAGTCTTATATTAATTAGGAATGGATCATCTATAATTACATGTCATGTATGTGTTAATCTGCAGTTTGCTCGTCTTTACCCTCTTGACCAAAAGGATTTGGCCCCTGCCTTACGCCCAGTTGATTTTGGTGTACCTATTCCATCCAAGGTTGAGGTTGAATGTTCTGCAAGGGATTATACTCCTCCTCAATATCTAACTCTGCTTTTCACAGATTTAGGTGTTCTTACTCCATCAGTTGTTAGTGATGAGCTCATCCAGCTATACTTATAGAGTCGTCCATGTAAAATTTTGTTCTGATTCTTTCAAAATGTTCACCTCATTTCAAGACCATGTGTGTCTTAATGAAACAATTTTCTAACAAGTATGAGAGTTAACAACCTGAATGTAAGTGGGGATGGTATTTATTATGTTTGTTAAGCTTTGACTTTCTGAGAAATACAAGGGTGGCAAGACCAATCTATAATTACATTTTCCAATGGTGCTGCTTGATATCTTCTCAGTTTTTGAAGGATTGCTATTTGATTTGCTGATTTGATGTTATCAATTGGTGAAAACCTTTTTCCTCATTGCTATTGAGTTTCGTTTAGGCCAAAAATGTGTCTCTACATCATTGGTAATGATGGAATTACACTATATTAACCTACCTGATTAACCCTGTTGATCAGAGCAAATAATAATACATTCATAAATTTTTTAACACTCAAACCCTTCAGCACCACCGGATCACGTAAAATTTTGTAACTGTCACATCATCATCTATTTATGGAGTGTCAATATAGGGTATGACACGCTGGTCAACTCGCGACACGACCTGAAAATTCGTGTTCGGGTTGACCCGCAAAGAAGATTGTGTCGTGTTCGTGTTGAGAAAAATGACATTTTAAAAATTCGAGTCGTATTTGTGATCGTGTTGACCCATATTTTTTTTAATTTTTTTAATTTTGACCCATTTTTAATTTTTTTTTTTGTCAATTACCGTTTTGACCCCTATTTTGCGTGTTATTCGTGTCGTGTCAATCTGCAAATTTTTTTTGTTGTGTTAGTGTTGAAGATTTTGACACGAATAAAAATTCATGTCGTGTCAAATTCGTGTCGTGTCAACACGTTTTACATCCCTATCCATTCATATACTGTGATTTTGCACAGTTTTTGACACATGCCTACGGAAAAAGTCGAGTTGAGCGTTTTTCATTTGAGAGTTTGTAATAAAGATTCCAGTGCAATAAAATCTAGGTTGAACTTGGATTAGCTTCTAGACTAAGTATGCAGCAAAGTCACCTTTATTTAATTTTCATTATTTATACACTGAATTTGAGGTTCTTTTCTTAGTAGGGATGAACTTTCATATTATTTGTACATAGATGCTACTTTTAACACTATTTGAATTTGAATATACCCTGAGATTACCCCCACTCCCAAAAGAATAAATAAAGTAATTCTGGTTTTCTTTCTTTCATTTTTTTCGTTTGATACTTTACTGGGTTTGCTATTATGAAGCACTGGTTGTCCTCTCCACCGAAAGAGAAAAGTTTCATTCGAATGGAGAGCGGGATGAGACAAAAGAAGAAGAAAATTTTTTTTTCCTCCTCAAACAATTACACGCATAACTGATATAGACGAGAAAGTAAAAAAAAAAAAAACAAAGACAGCAAAAAAGTAAATTGTTAAGATAAAATATACGCTAGTTATTATTTGTGTGTGTATGAAACAGCGTTGATAAAAACATATTAGGGTTAATCATTTCTCCATCAACTTATATAAAATTATCTATTTGTTTCTTATTATATAAAATTTAATTAAAACACCTTTTATTAATTCCTCTCAACAACAAAATGACTTTGTTTTTGAGTTGCAGAATTTATCTTATGTCGCAGAAATTTTTCTAACATATCATGTTAACAAAGATTAGTGAGATCAAACTCAGGCACCACAAAGGTCTTAATTTCGATTTTGTTAGTCATGTTTTTTATAGATCATTTATAATTACTGCAATCAGTTCTTCCTAACTCTACTCTCTTATTATTATTATTATTATTATTATTGAAGATTTGAAGTGTTTCTCTTAGAGATAAAATTATGTATCATGAGTTTTCAAAATAAATAAATAAATAAAATTATGTATCATACAATGATATCGTTTTGAGATTAAGAAAAAATGAAAGATATTTTAGAAATTTTATTTCTTCTTGCGAATATGAGTTTTCTTAAACACCTACGACGGTTAGATAATAATATAAGCTATTAAAAAGTTTATCACCCAACAATTAATATTTTAGATTGAATTGGTTCACCCAATAATTTAGGGCTCGTTTTGTGCACCTGATAAGGATGTTAGGATAAGATAACTTATCCTATCCAATTTTTATCAATTATTTGGTATGCCAAGCACATGGGATTGGTTGGTTTTTCTTATCCTACCCAAAGCCTAATTAATTACCCCATGGGTGGTTGGGTTAGAAAGTGTTAGAATAGGATAAGGAATTTTTTTTCCCAATACATCATTGTGATGTGAGAAACCCTTCTCCTTTACCATTGTATCCTATCCTTATTTTGTCCATATGATATGTGCTTATTTTGTCCATATCATATCCCATCTTATCCAACTTTCTTATCATATCCTGTCCACCAAACGAGTCCTTAAGGTTATGGATTGAATTGGTTCACCCAACAACTTAAAATTTTGGATTGAATTGGTTCTTTAAATGATAAGAGCTTCGGTGACTATGAAATTAATAAATAATTGAACCTATGCAATATTCACGGTTTAAGTCAAAAAGCTCTTGTTTAAGGAAGTGTATTAGAGAATAATATAAATCATTAAAAAAGTTTTACCACAAAATAAATAAAAATAAACCATTAAAAGAATTTTAACTCAACAATTTAAGTTGTTAGGTTCAATTGATTTCTTAGGTATTGTATTTTTTAAATCCAAATTACAAAATAAAATAGTTTTGGGATTTGGGATGACAGCATTACAAATACTAAATAATAATAAGTTCCAAGGGAGGGATGGAATTAGCCATGCACTGAAACGTAGAAGAAAGAGATAGAAAATTTATTCATAACCGAAAGCTAAAGTGATAGAAAATGCCTCAGAGCTCACAAAAAAAAAAAAAAAAAAGTGATAGAAAATGCATGTTAATCATAAAATATATCTGTTTGATCAAGGGTTTCCGAAACGAGATTAGTGTGTTCCTATCTAAAGCAAGGTTCTCTAGCTTCTTTTGACCAAACATGTTTCTACATATATCCTAAGATGTTTCAAAGGTTTTGTTTCTTTGACAGAAACTTCTCCCTCAGGTCCGCAGGATCAACCTCTCCAAAGCGATTCTCTGGCATCCAGTTTCCAGTCTTAGGATCTCTCATCCAAAAGATTTCATCTTTTTCTGAAGCTGAAGAAGCTTTAGCTGATGCTGACCCACTCTCATTCGACTTCACCAACGTTGTTGCCGCCGCCTTTTGCAACCTTAAACTCTCCGCTAAAACCGCACAAGACCGCTTCCTGCACCATTGTCCCTTCATCATTATCACGACATATATAATTCATAGTATCCAACAAAAATAAATCAAGGAAAAAAAAAAGAAGAAGAAGAAAAGAATTGAACAAAGAAAGACATGCAAAGCAAAAAAGAATAATAAGGATGAAGATTTTGAACCCAAGAAGGAGAATGGGGTTGACAGGAACGTTAGCCATGTTGTTGAAGAAAAATAAATGATGGAGAAATTATAAAGAGTGAGTTTAATTAAGAGAGAAGAGAGTGTAGAGATTTAAGGGATGAAGGGTTGGTTTGGAAGGATAGGGTCTTATATAAGCGAATTAACTAAGTGGTTTTTCTAGCAACTCGTAACTGATAAGCAGTTATGACTTTGAACTTTGAACACGTGAGAATCCGTGGAACAAATCTTCAGTGAGTCATATACACCTAAGATTTAGGGCATTTTTGGTGTGATGTATACATAAGGCTTGACAGTATAAGCTTATATTATACGTTATGACATTTTTAGGTGTTTGGTGTAATCATCGTATAGTATAAGCTCATACAGCAGGATTTCTTTATACATTAAAATGATGTATAACTTAATCAGACATAGGAGTGATGGATTAGGTCTGATAAGGTGTTGATGTATTAATATTGCTTATAAGTACAATTCCCAAGAACTAATATATCATTTCAATATTTATATATTAAAATAATTTTTTTACTATATTAATTTTTAAAATATTGGAGAATATTATCTTATACAATATCATACCAAATGCTAGATAATATTAAAATTTAATCAAATCTTATACAATCATGTCTATACTATCAGATCTTATATTATCAGGTCTTATCCTATACTATGCACCAAACATGCCCTTAATTATGTTCATACGCGTTTTTTTATGCCTAAGGTTTCCAAAAATATTTACATTAATTAATGCGGAATATTTGTAATATTTAATTATGACTAAGTTAACATATGCAGGTTTTATTGTAGTGTGTCTATTTATCATGCATGATTAAATCATTAATTACGCAAAAATTTAATAACATGATTGATATTTACTTATAACACTAATACTAATTACTGTTTCATTTATAATTAAAGAAGAATTTTAACACGTCTTTAGCAAATTTATATGGACCACCTCTAAAATCCAAAAATATATTACAGATTTTCAAAAAAAAATATATTACAATAAATTTACTAATTATTATATTTGCCTAATATTACTGATTTTTTTAATTACGCAATACAAATGGGCCACTTTTTATTAATTAAAACAACTTTATTAATTATTAAAACAGTCGTTCCATTTTTTCTAATTTTTAATTTCTTCATATTATCAGTTTGCTTTTATCACCCCACTGTTTTGTCTTCAATTGTAGATTTTGGCATTTATAATTTTGTTTGAGAGGTGACTCCTAAAGAATTATGTCCTAAAAGGTTGTATAATACACTTGGTCCCGTCAGGTCTCCAAGCGGGAATGGAACAAGCCAGCTATGGTGACAGCACTTATGGAGGACTCGTCACTTTACATGACGTGATTTTGGCACAATCCGGCACTTCTGGCACAATCCGACGTGGGCTCTGATCCCGTCTTGTTCAGTGCCGGGACTGATCCCGCCAGTCAAACCAACAGGTTTGACTGCTCTACTTCGGTCATACTTTTCGAAACTGTTTCATTCCGGCGATACATTTACAAAATAGTGGTATTACGGTCGTTTTGTCTAATCTGAAACCAAATTTGTTTTATTAAATTTAGGATTATTTATATTTTTTTCATCTAATTAGAGAAAGAGGGTTGTTATATTTTTTATTGTAAAACTCGTATGATCAATATTTTGTATTAATAATATATTTTTCGACAGGTGTTTAATTTTTTTTTATTTTTTTTTAATATGCTTTAAGAACATATTCCTAATGCAAATGGCAAAAGCATGTTTATTCCTTTTTCTTATTCAGAGTTAGCCCTACTATTCTCTCCCTTTTTGGTGATTTTGTCTTCTCATTATATGCGTCCTGGCCAGTTCTGTTCATTTTCTTTCTTGCTTTCCTTACTTTGTAGTTTCTTTTAATAAATTTATCCATATTTTTTATGTGTAAAATTTGGATAGATTTTAAAAAAATTGCTCTAGTTTTATAATATTTTCTCTGTTATTGTAGATTTAAATTTTTTAACTTTAATTGTCTCACATTGGCCACATGTTTGGTTTTACGAAACAATAAAACTTTAACAAAATACTCTTTTCAAATGACAGTTTGCCAATCTACAATTCTTAATTTAGTCTTGAATAAATACTGTATATAATTTCTTCCCTCGATAGATCTATTGTTTTGAACTGAAATTATAAGTGTCAATTGATTTTTATTTTAATGAATTCTAATTTATGTGAAATGAAAATAAAATAAATGCAAATTTATTCTTGCATAATTTTTTCCCTAGTTGGCTCCTGCATATAGGGAGGCAAAATCCATTCGAAAGAATGATAAAGACTTGAAAGTAGAGAAAAATGTAGGGAAAAAAAAAAGTGCGTTACAGCGATAAAGCCACATATACTGATTCTAATTTGTAGGAAGTGGAAAGAATGTTATTGAATAATATAAACCACTAAAAAAAATCCTCACCCAACATTTTAGACTTTGTTTAGGAGTTGGTTTCATGAGGAAAAGGAAATGAATGAGAGCATTTAAATAATCTTTTCTCTTGTTTGTGAATTTAAAGAAGTGAGGAGAATGAATTGAGGATTTTCACAATGTCTCCCAATTTGGGAGGCTTGAGGGAGAAAATATTTGAAATTACTTATCTATCATTAGTATTAAACATAAGTGTGTATTATTTTTTAAATGTGACATTACTAGAAAAATTTCAAATATCAACATAATTTATCTACAGATAATATTCTACCGAAACTGGTGATGAATTTTTTGACGAAAATCATATTTCATCGAAAATAGAGACAATTTCCCCCAACAAAACTAAAGACAAAATTAGAGACGAAATAAGATTTGGTCACAATTACTTAGAGTAATTTTTTACGGACATAAAATTCTATCAAACCTCTTAACCGAATCTAAATTCCGTCGAAACTTTTTCGTCTAAATTTTTGACAGAACATATTTTCGTTGAAAATTTTCTACAGAATACATTTTCATAAAAAATTCTTGACGTAATCTAAATTCCGTTGAAAAAAGTTTCCGTCAAAACTGTCGATGAAACACTTTTTTATCGAAAAATTCCAAAGGAAAACATTTATGTCGACAATTTTGACGGAACATATTTTCGTCGAAAAAAATTCTGTCAATTTTTTTTTTTTTACAAAATATAAATTTCGTTGAAACTTTCGTCAGAAACATTTCCATCCAAATTTTTGACGAAAAATATTTCTGTTGAAATTTCAACGGAACACATTTCCAACGAAAATTTGACCGAAAAGTAACAAATTTTGATGAAAAAATTCCTTCAAAATTCTTGATGGAATCTAAATTGCATCCAAAGTTTGGATGAAAAGATTTCAGTGAAAAATTTTGATGGAACAATTTCCATTAATTTTTTTGGATGCAAAGCATTTCTATATAAAAAAAATTGACGGAAAATATTTCTGTCAAAATTTTTGACGGAGTTCTTTTTTCCGTTGAAATTTTTTTTGTCGAAAAAATTTAAGAAATCATTTTCGTCAAATTTTTTGATGGAAACTAAATTCCATCAAAAATTTAAATTGAATTATGTTCTGTTGAAAATTTTAATGCAAATTTATTTCAGTAAAATTCGATAGATAAAAAATTTTGTTGCCTTTCAACGAATTTTTTTGTCAAAAATGTATTTTTCATCGTTTGAAACGTATAAACTATGTCAAAAATATTATCTTTTTTAGTAGTGAAAAAAGTATGTAAATAATTTTTTTAAAATTTAAATTTAATTTTATTTGTAAAATATAATAATTATATTTAATCTTTAAGGAAGGATAAAAATATAAAAATATCTAATTAACCTTTCATTTTTCTTCCGTACCATTTTTTTAAATCCAAAATAAGGGAACATTTTTGTTCCTTACCATCTTTTTAAATTCCAAATAAGGGAAAGGACTACTCTTGTGTGAGAGAGTATGTTAGAGAATAATATAAACCATTAAAAATCTTGAGCCAAGGTTTTGCAAACGAGTTTAAGGTTGTCAAATTGTAGTAGACTCTGCAGTGGCATATACTATGGATGAGGTGGACATGGTATTTGTTGGGGCAGATGGAGTTGTTGAAAGTGGTGGTATAATCAACATGATGGGGACTTACCAAATTGCATTAGTTGCAAAGAGTATGAATAAGCCAGTTTATGTGGCTGCTGAAAGCTACAAGGTATAGTTTCATCTTAAAAGAAATTAATATAGTATTTCAGTTGTTATATTAGCATGCTTGCATCATTTTGCACAAGTCTTATATTACTTAGGAATGGATCGTCTATAATTACATGTCATGTATGTGTTAATCTGCAGTTTGCTCGTCTCTACCCTGTTGACCAAAAGGATTTGGCCCCTGCCTTACGCCCAGTTGATTTTGGTGTACCTATTCCATCCAAGGTTGTGGTTGAATGCTCTGCCAGGGATTATAGTCCTCCTCAATATCTAACCCTGCTTTTCACAGATTTAGGTGTTCTTACTCCATCAGTTGTTAGTGATGAGCTCATCCAGCTATACTTATTGAGTCATCCATGTAAAATTTTGTTCCGATTCTTTCAAAATGTTAAACTCAGTTCAAGACCATGTATGTCTTAATGAAACAAATTTCTAACAAGTACGAGAACTAGTAAATTGAATATAGTAGTGGGGATAGTTTTTAATGCGTTTGTTAAGTTTTAACTTTATGAGAAATACTCCAAATGGTGGTAGCTCAATTGGCGCATGAGAGTTAAGCAGATGGGGTGAGAATATGTATTCGAATCTCCCCAGTACCACATTTCGGAGGAATTTAAAGTCTTAATCCTGGACCCGCCCCGAATTGGATTAGTTGTGAAGTAATGAACCGATTCAAATATTTCAAACAAAAAAAAACTTTATGAGAAATACAAGGGTGGCAAGACCAATCTATAATTACGAAAAAAATTTAGTTCTAAGGAAACTACTACTACAAAAGTGGAAATTTTCGACGGAAATTTTCGACGGAAAACGGATTCCGTCGAAGATTTTTGAAAAAAATATAAGAAAAAAAAGGTCCCCTTCTGATTTTTAACGAGCTAAAAGGTCCCCTTTTTTTCTAAGTTATTCACGGCTCACGCTTCCTCTTTCACATCCCCATTCATCATCTTCTTCGTCTTTATTTCTCTCAAACCCCAATCCCTCTTCAATTATGCAGCGGCGCTGTTCAGAACCAGAACTTCCGGCGAGTGAGAGATTACCGAAACAAAACCCTTAGGTTGTAAGAAGCCTCTACCCAAAAGGGACTGCGAACGATTGGCATCCCTCTGCCTCTTCAACATGTGGAGGTATTTTTGAATCGATCTTTCATTTCTTTTCCTCTGGAATGTGAATAATGTGTACAGAATTTTTGTTGTCAATTATGTGTAACTCTTATTTTACCTTTGAATGCCCTCATTTGCCTCTACTGGTCTTCTTTCTCTTTAATTTTTCTCATCTAAATAGTTGTACGGCCTATGAAGGGGGAAAGGGGAATATAGTCTTGGACCTGATAGCCATTGGACCAAATGCTCAAGTCACTAGTCTTTTATGTAACTTGTGGTCCTTGTGTGGCGCTGGATGTTGACTGTAAATTGTGTACCAGCGGAAGAAAGGGGTAGTAAGGGATAGATAGAGAGAAAGAGTTGGAGCCATTTCATTTTTCATATGCTTAGACTTGAAGCTCTGAATTTACCTGAGTTCAAATACATTCTGTGGCTTAGCTCTGAATTTACCATAGTACAAATACATTCCGTGGCTTATCTGCTTACTAAATTTAGCATTTAATAGCTATAAATTATGCTTGAGTTATGAGGTTCAGAGCCTTGGTCTTTGGATTTTATATGGGAGGGGGTTGAATCTCTTGATCGGAAAGCTACTCCATGTATGAAAAAAAGCAATTCTTGCATCACAAGTAGTCATATCTCCTGCACCACGCACCCTCTTAAAACTTAGTCAATTTTGTTTGTATTATATATATATATATATATATATATATATATATATATATATAATGAGTCAGTTTTGTTGGTTTCACTCCTTTGTCGTGAATGATATTGCTTTTACTGTTGAAGCTTTATTTGAATTATCTAAAGATACTAATTATGTGTGTAATATCAGACTATATTTCTACCCTCAGAAACAATGTAAGTTCCCGTGCTTGGGGTGCTGCAGTTGTTGTAGTTATAGAATTGAGCGGTGTCACCCTCTTTCAATATTTGCTTTTTAATATCTTATTGGGAAGTCTAGTTGAAGTTATGAAGAAACTGTACTTATATGAGTCAATTCTTTGTAGATATGAACTCTGTTATACTCGAGACAAAGTGTTGAAGGCTGCACCAGCAACTCAGTTGTATGACCCAGATATAGAAAAGTCTCAAAATCACCACTCATACTACAATTGATGACAAAGCTGAATATGATAATGTCTTGATTGATGTATTTCGCTGGTCTCATTGTAAGAAGACCCTACCCCAGAAGGTGATGCGCACGATTGACATCCCTCTGCCTCTTGAACATGTGGAGGTATTTTTGAATCGAGGTTAAAGATTTAATTTTAGCTAACTTGATACTTACATGTTATTTGTTATGAAGATAAGGTTCATATAAGAACATTTATTAATACTATATGTGTAACATTTGAGTTATTGTGGTATTAATTTTTTTTTCTAGCAATATCCAACTTAGAAAATATTTATAATTTATTGACTTACAATATTTATTGTGATACGTTTGTCAAACTCTCTTGTAGTTAATTAAGTTCATGCTTACCAAAAAAAAATAAAAAATTAAGTTCATTACTTTTTATGTATTAACCTGCAGAGAGTAAGATAATGCACATAAAACAAACAAAATCCTTAAGCAACAAACATGGGTACGTCATTATTTTTTATGTATTAACTTTTTCTAGTCTTTGAGACATTGATTAACTAGAATATAAATATACGTTTGTCAAACTCTCTTGTAGTTAATTAAGTTCATGCTTACCAAAAATAAAAAAATAAATTAAGTTCATTACTTTTGATGTATTAACCTGCATAGAGTAAGATAATGCACATAAAACAAACAAAACCCTTAAGCAACAGTCAGGGGTACGTCATTACTTTTTATGTATTAACTTTTTCTAGTCTTTGAGACATTGATTAACTAGAATATGAATATTTTTGGAGAAATACATGCATCTCAATATTGAAACATGTAATGTTAGATAACTAATCAAATTTAAATATTTTTAGATCTTGAAATTATATGCATATATAGACTCCAACTTATGTTGTGCAAATCTCAGTACCATCTAGTAGTGGTCCTTTTTCCAGTTATAAGTTGAGTGAATGCTTTTAAGAACCTAAGTTGGTCTCTCATCTATAGCACAGCTAGGTATCTCTCGTCTCACTACTAGAAAAGTACCATGTTTATTAATTGTTTTTAGTTCATGTGTCCTTAGATTAATTAAATTGATGATTGTATCTCACTTGGCTTTGAAATTGCTTTAACATTTGAATATTTCAATATAAAATAATATTTTTGTTAATTTCTTCCAAAATAGAATATTTAGATATTCACTATAATATGGTTTTATTAATCAGACATTTCCCCACAGTGGATAGTTCCAAATTGGAAGATGATGCTCCTGATGAAAAAAATGGTCGGAGACGGAGAAAAAGGCCAAGGAGAGTTCAAGTCAAAGAAAGCCTTGACTAGGAGGAATATTTGAAGTTCACCCATTTATAATCATTATCCATATGTAAGAAGACTAAGCTTCTTATCATAAGTTTGCAAAACTTATCACTCTTAGGTTTGAGTATTTGGTGAAGTTGAATATTGTATGTGTTCAAATAGAAGTATTGTGTATTGATATAAAGTTCAAAAAAGATTTGAGAGAATTATTTTGTTGAATTATGAAGTTAGTATTGCATTGTGTATTGATATTTAAATTTTATTTGTTAATTTTTAAGGTTAAAATATATACTTATTGTAAACTTCTAGCTAATTGTATACAATAAGTATATAATTTTGATATATTATTCACTTTCATTATATTTGTTTATTAGGTTCAAAATATAAATTGGTATTAATTTTGTAGAAAGAAATTAAATAAAAAAATTATTTTGACGGAAAAGCAATTTTGTCAAAAATTATTGCAAGATTTTTCGATGGAATATCATTCAATTTCTGTCGAAATTTTTTTACGGAATTTGTTTTCCGTAAAAAATTATTGCAGGATTTTTCGACGAAATTTAATTTATTTTTCGTCGAAAATTTTCGACGGAATTTTTTTCCGTAGAAAATTTTTGTAGGAATTTTCGACGGAATTTAATTCATTTTCCGTCAAAAAATTTCGACGGAATTTGTTTTCCATAGAAAATTATTGTAAGAATTTTCGACGGAATTTTATTCATTTTCCGTCGAAAATTTTTGACGGAATGCGTTTTCCGTAAAAAATTATTACAAGATTTTTCGACGGAATTTTATTCATTTTCCGTCGAAAAATTTCAAAGGAATTATTTTTCCGTTGAAATTTTTCGACGGAAATAATTTCCTTGGAAAACTTTCGACGGAATCTCTAATTCCGTCGAAAAAACTATTACCCACGAAGAGATATTCGACGACTTCATTTCCGTCGAAAACATCATTTTCGACATAATTTTAATCATTTTCGACGGAATTTTTCCGTCGAAAAAATAGCATGACACATGTTAACATTGAGTTTTAGGTGCTTCTTCCACATGACACATGTCTTACTTTTTATCAAATTACTCTCTTACATGAATTTAAAATAAACTATTTATTAATTAAATAAGAATAAAACACGTATCACATTGTGAGTAAATGACACACCGAAAACTCGATGCATCCTAGAACTAAAAATATTCTCCTATAATTACATTCCCAATGGTGCTGCTTGATATCTTCTCAGTTTTGGAGGATTGCGATTTGATTTGCTGATTTGATGTAATCAATAGGTGAAAACTTTTTTCCTCATTGCTATTGATTTTCGTTTAGGCCAAAACTGTGTTTCTATACATCATTGGTAATGGTGGAATTACACTATATTAAGCCAACCTGATTAACCCTGTTGATCAGAGCAAATAATAATACGTTCATAAATTAACACTCTCATACCCCTTTCAGCACCACCGGGTCACGTAAAATTTTGTAACTGTCAAGTCATCACCCATTCATATACATGTGATTTTGCACAGTTTTTTACACATACCTATATGGAAACAGTTGTGTTGAGCGTTTTTCATTTGACTGAGCCTCATAAAACCTAGAGTTTCTAGTAAAGATTCCAGTGCAATAAAATCTAGGTTGAACTTGGATTAGCTTCTAGACTAAGTTTGCAGCAAAGTCACCGTTATTTAATTTTCATTATTTATACACTGAATTTGAGGTTCTTTTCTTAATAGCTACGAACTTTCATATTTTTTGTATATAGATGCTACTACTTTTAAGACTATTTGACTATACCCTGAGATTATCCCCACTCCCAAAAGAATAAAGAAATAATAAAAAACAGTAATTCTGGTTTTCTTTCATTCATTTTTTCGTTTGATACTTTTTTGGGTTTTCTGTTATGAAGCATTGGTTGTCCTCTTCACCGAAAGAGAAAAGTTCCATTCTAATGAAGAGCGGGATGAGACAAAAGAAAATAAATAATAAAAAAAATGTTTCCTCCGCAAACAATTACACGCATAATTGATATAGGCGAAAAAGTTAAAAAAGAAATACACAAAAATGTAAATGGTTAAGATAAAATATACTTGAGGTATTTTATTTATTTATTGTGTGAAACATTGTTGATAAAACATATTGTAGGGTTTATCATTTCTCCACCAACTTAAGATAAAGTTATCTCATGAACTTTGAAATTATGTTTTTTTTGGAGATTAAGAGAATGAAGGAAGGATATTTTAACATTTTTGTTTGTTTCTTGTTATATAGATTTTTACTGGAACACTTTTCATTAATTTTTTTAATTCCCAAAACAACGTTGTTTTTGGTAATGCGATCAAACATATTATGTTAACCAAGATTAGTGAGATCAAACTTATGCACAAAGGCCTTAATTTCGATTTGGTTAATGCTTTTAAAGATTATTTATAATTACTGCAATCTGTTCTTCCTAACCCTACTCTCCTCCTAATAATAATAATAATAATAATAATAATAATAATAATAATAATAATTATTATTATTATTATTATTATTATTATTAGTGTTAATATTGAAGTGTTTCTCTTAGAGAGAAAATTATTTATCATATAATAATGTTGTTTTGAGATTAAAAAAAATGTATTTTAGACATTTTATTCCTTGCAATATGAATTCTTGTATTTTTTATCCAAATCACAAAATAAAATACTTTTGATTTTAGGATTACGGCAGATAATTTTATCTTATATCGCAACAAACACTAAATATTAATAATAGTAATAAAGCGAGTTGCAATGGAGGAAAAGAATTAGCCATGCACTGAAACGTAGAAGAAAGAGAGATCAACATTAAACACCAAACTGAATATTTATTCATAACCGAAAGCTAAAGTGATAGGAAATGCATCTTAATAGTAAAATATGGGATAAGTTATTCGATCTAATTTTTTTTTTTTACTTACTTAATTTACTCTTTTATAACATTATTGGATAAGAATTTTAAGAGGAAAGAGAAATAGTAAAATTATGATCCAATGATATTAAATATAAGCAGTTAAGATAGGCAAAAAAAAAAAAAAAAGTAAAATATCCTGTCTCATAAAATTAAATATATATGTTTGATCAAGGGTTCTGAAACGAGATTATTGTATTCCTATCGAAAGCAAGGTTCTCTAACTTCATTTGACCAAACAAGTTTCCACATATATCCTAAGATGTTTCAAATGTTTTGTTTCTTTGGCAGAAACTTCTCCCTCAGGTCGGCAGCATCAACCTCACCAAAGCGATTCTCTGGCATCCAATTTCCAGTCTTAGGATCTCTCATCCAAAATATTTCATCTTTTTTTGAAGCTGAAGAAGCATTGGCCGATGCTGACTCACTCTCATTCGACTTCATCACCGTTGCCGCCGTCTGCAACCTTAAACTTTCCGCTACAACCGCACAAGACCGCTTCCTGCACCATTGTCCCTTCATCATTATCACGACATATATAATTCATAGTATCCAACAAAAATAAATAAACGAAAAAAAAAAAAAAAGAAGAAAAGAATTGAACAAAGAAAGACATGCAAAGCAAAAAAGAATAATAATTAAGGATGAAGATTTTGAACCCAAGAAGAAGAATAGGGTTGACAGGAACGTTAGCCATGTTGTTGAAGAAAATAAATGATGGAGAAATTATAAAGAGTGAGTTTAATTAAGAGAGAAGAGAGTGTAGAGATTTGAGCTCTTAATATTATCATACTTATCTACTGCTCATCTCTATAACGACGTCATATGAAACCAAATTTGTTTTATTAAATTTAGTATATGATTAGATTTTTTTTATATAATTAGAGAAAGGGGTTTAATATATATTTTTTATTGCGCAACTCGTATCAATATTTTGCATTAATCATATATTTTTTGACAGGTGTTTTTGCTGTTTTTTTTTTAATATGCTTTAAGAACATATTCCTAATGCAAATGGCAAAAGCACGTTTATTCTTTTTATTTTCTTTCAGAGTTTGTCCTACTTTTCTCTCCCTTTTTGGTGATTTTGTCTTCTCATTAAAATGCATCCTGGCCAGTTCTATTCATTTTCTTTCTTGCTTTTCTTAGTTTTGTAGTTTCTTTTAATAAATTTATCCATATCTTTCATGTGTAATCTTTTGGATAGATTTAAAAAAAAAAATTGCTTTAATTTTATCATATTTTCTCTCTGTTATGGTAGATTTTAAAATTTTAACTTTAATGTCTCACATTATCCAATAAAACTTCAACAGAATACTCTCTTCAAATGAAAGTATGTTATGTGCCAATCTACAAATCTTAATTTAGTATTGAATAAATATTTTATATAATTTCTTCAAATTTGTTTTTATTTTAATGAATTCTAATTTATGAGAAAAGAAACGAAAAGAAAATTTAATTTTACATAAAAATTTCCCTAGATGGCTCCTGCACATAGGGAGGCAAAATCCATAGTCAGAATGATAAAGACTTGAAAGTAGAGCCAGAAGTGATTCTCAGCTAATTAAAAATGTAGAAAAAAAAAAAAAAAAAGTGCGTTACAGCGATAAAGCCACAGATACTGATTCTAATTTGTACCAAGTAATACCTTACTATAGAAAGTTTTCCGTCTTTATTCAGGAGCGGCCCTTTCTGTCATGAATCAGATCGTATGCAGAAAAACCTTAATCATTGTTTCAATGTAAATAACTTCCATTAACATAGGCTTTTGGACAAATAGCCCCGGGTAATTTTAATTTCCGTTATAGTTTTGTAATTTACAAACAGTAAGTCAAAAGTAAGTAATGGATGGAGTTAATTTTTCTTACCTTTAATAAATATAAATATATATTTTCACCAATATATATATATATATATATGGGGAAGGTTATATTTACAACCTATTTTGGTTTACAACTTCTTACGACCATATCTTAACCGTTGATTTCCGTCAATCAACGGTTAAGATTTTCGCAAATCAAATTTATTAATTAATTATTAATTCACAATAATTGATAATCATTGATTGGCAAAAATCAACGGTTAAGATATGGTTGTAAGAGTTTGTAAACTATTTGGGTTGTAAATATAACCCCTCCATATATATATATATATATATATATATATATATATATATATATATATATATATATATATGAGAAAAACATCTATTCTTTTAAAGGATATAAGCTTATATCCTTTTAGATCTTGATCGTTGAATTCCGTCCATCAACAGTTATAATCTATTGGGTCAAACTAAATAGGCCAAATTTATTATTAATTAATTAATAATTTTGACCAAATAGATTATAACCGTTGATGGACGAAAATTAACGCTTAAGATTTAAAAGGATATAAGCTTATATCCTTTAAAATGATACATGTTATTCCCATATATATATATATATATATATATATATATATATATATATATAGGTTAATGTTTTCCTACTTTTACATAATATATACAAGCAATTTTCCTACATAAACATAAACGTGGGCCCATCAATTCTTTTACTTTTATTTTATTTTAAAAATAGTGGACCCCACAATTAGTTGTTTCTATGACATGACCTAAGAATTTTCCTACAACATAATATTAGTTTTTCCCGTATATATATATATATATATATAGGGCATATCATTTCTCAAGCTATCAAAAATAAAGTTATCTCCGGCTACTAAATCATAACCGTACAAAGATGGATGATTGATGATAAGAGAAGAGAGAGAGAAAAGAAATCATACCCATTCAAAAGTAAATCAATTAATATAACGAAATAAATAAACAAAATAACGTAGTTTTGGGTGGCCGGAAATAAACTTATCTCAATCAGCTTGAGAAATATTTTTCCTATATATGTATATATATATATATATATATATATATATATATATATATGAGGTAGGATCATTTGACACTAGTGTCAAATTTTAATTTTGACACCTAATTCGAGAGCCATTAGATAAAAAAAATATTAACGACTCTGATTTATTTGTAAGCATATGACACCATTGATCTTTTTTTATCTAGTGGCTCTCAAATGAGGTGTCAAATTTCAAATTTTACACTGGTGTCAAAGGATCTATATATATATATATATATATATATATATATATATATATATATATATATATATATATTATATATGTATGTATACATATATTTATATATATATATATATATATATATATATATATATGATTCATTTTTTTTGCAGTTAATGCATATAAGTTATTAGTATTGAGCCCAAAATGATGTCGTTTTGGGTAGAAATCAAGGTAATTTTGTAATTATAATTTATTTCAAGGTTATAACAATCTTTATAATTATTTTTTAATATTTCAACACCAAAACAACGTCATTTTGGGTGTAAATGCAAATAACTTATCTGCAGTAACTGCAGAAATATTTTTCTAATATATATATATATATATATATATATATATATATATATATATATTAGGAGTGTTCGTGGTCTGGATTGGATCGGTTTTGGAAGCAAAAATCATCTGATCTAATCCCTTCGTTTTGATCATGTATTGGATCGGTTTTCATCAACCAATCTGAAATTCGATCCCATCCAACTAAGATTTGCATTTTTTTATTTTTGGATTTCGGTTTATTCGGTTATCGGTTTTTCGGTTCGGCCACCACAGTTTGAATCAGTTTGGATCGGTTTATTAACATCACTAATATATATGATCCTTTGGCACTAATGTCAAATTTGAAATTTAACACTTCGTCTGAGCCATTAGATCAAAAAATATCAATGGCTCTGATTTGTAAGCATGTGACACCATTAATCTTTTTTGATCTAATAGCTCTCAGATAAGTTGTCAAATTTTAAATTTGACTTTGGTGTCAAAGGATCCTACACCATACATATATATATATATATATATATATATATATATATAGAGAGAGAATAATATTTCTCATGTTATAGAAGATAAATTTTATCTCCTAGACATACATAAAAGTGTGTGGAACCCATGTTTTCTCTTTCTCTCTCTTCTTTTCTCAAATAGGCATGTATGTAGTAGTTAAATTCATTAAATCCATATATATATATATATATATATATATATATATATATATATGGGAAGGTTATAGTTACTATCTCTTTTACTTATTACTTGTTACTACTAAGAAATTAATAAGTATGACCTAATAAATTATAAACGTTAGACTGACGGAAATCGATGGTTACGATTTAGTAGTAATAAGTAGTAAGAAAAAGATATAGTAACTATAACATCTCATATATATATATATGTATATATATATATATATATATGTGTGTGTGTGTGTGGAGTAAGATCCTTTGACACCGATGTCAAATTTAAAGTTTGACACCTTATCTGAGAGCCGTTAGATCAAAAAAGATCAACGACTCTGATTTGTAAGCATGTGACACCGTTGATCTTTTTCGATCTAACGAATCTCAGATGAGGTGTCAAAGGATTCTCCCTATATATATAGGGTTTTATAAAAGTTATGTTGTAGGAAAAGTGATTGTTTAATGTTATACAGATTCGTTTTGCGTGCCTTAATTTTTATTTATTTATTTTTTGTTTTAAAAAATGTGGGCTAAAAATATTGTGTGTGTGAAACTTTGTTGTGTCAATGAAAATCCATATATGTATGTATGTATATATGTATGTATGTATGTATGTACGTATGTATGTACGTATGTACGTATGTATGTATGTATACGGTGGTTATATCCCTCATGTTATATGAAGCAATTTTTTTCCTGCTAAGAAAAAGATAAGATCAATTCATTGCATAAAATGTCCTCTAAGGAAAAAACAAAATTAATTCCTGCAACATGAGGGATATAATCCCATATATATATATATATATATATATATATATATATATATATATATATATATATACGGGGGAACGATCTGTTTACAATTTTTTTTTTATAAATTACACTAAGTATATTCGGTCATACACTCTTTATTGAAATATGATCGGTCATACTTAGGGTAATTTGTAAGAATTTGTAAACAAAGTTTATAAATATAACCTGCCCCATATATATATATATATATATATATATATATATATATATATATATATATATATATAAAATCATCTCTGGAGCCGATTTACGTACAACAACGTCAGGTGTATAGTTATGATTCCCCACTTTTAATGCTTTCATGTTTTGTATGGTTATGATTTCCCACATTTAATGTTTTCAAGTATATATATGGCAAGTATTTAACTGTTGCACGTATAGCAGCTACAGAAATGTAAACCATATATATATATATATATATATATATATATATATATATATATATATATGAGGTAGGATCCTTTGACACCGGTGTCAAATCTTAATTTTGACACCTCATCTGAGAGTTGTTAGATCAAAAAAGATCAATGGTGTCACATGCTTGCAAATCAGAGTCGTTGATTTTTTTTTATCTAACAGATCTCAGATGTGGTGTAAAAATTGAAATTTGACACCGGTATCAAAGGATCCTATATATATATATATATATATATGAAAAAAAGTTCACTTTTCCTTTTACAAGAGAATTCTTTTCCTTTGCCACATTCTTTTCTATTTCCGTAATAGCTTCTTCTTTTTTTTTTTTCTTTTTTCCCAAAGTAGACGCCACCTCTTTTTCTCTCATCCATAGATTTTCAAACCGTTAGATATAAATACAATCAATAATTAAAATTAAATTTGACCGTATATATTACATTTCAAACTATTGGGCTATGAAACCAAATTTTAAAGCATATTTGACATAAATAGTAAATTTAATTAATAATTTTATCTATTACAGATTTAAAGTAAATATAAAATTCAATTTAGTCCTCAAAACATGTAATTGTTTCACATTATGCATAAACAACAAACTGTATCCTAATCATCAATTTTGAGTCAGTGCTCATTCTGTTACTTAGTCTGGTTAATTTACCATCGCTACAGGCATGGTGAAAGGTTGAAATATAAGTAAATATCATTTTTGGTCCCTAACAAAAAAAAATATGGTTCTCACTTTAATTTCTTACACAAAAAAGTCTCGAAGTCTCTGACAAATTCAAAATGGACCCATTTAGTTGAAATTATGGTCCCTCACAAATTCAAAAAAAAACCCATATTTGTCCCTCAAAATGACTAAATTGGGTCTACTTTGAATTTCATAGGGACCAACCGACTAATTTTTTTTGTAAAGGACTAAAGTGGGGACCGTGTTTTTTGTTAGGGACAAAAAAAGGTATTTACTCTTGAAATATTAAGAGGGATATACAAAATGATTTTTCTCGTTTCAAACTTCTTTAAAGTCATTTGATAACAATTATATATAGGGAGGGTTATATTTACAAACTTTTTGTTTACAAACTACACTATGTTTTCCCGGGAGAACACTAGGTTACACTATGTTCTCTCGGAAGTACATAGTGTAATTTGCAAAAATTTGTAAACGGATCTTCCCTATATATATATATATATATATATATATATATATATATATAATATTTCTCAAGCTGCTTGAGATATATTTCTCTCCAGTTATCCCAAAACTACGTCGTTTTGTTTATTTATTTCCTTATATTAATTGATTCACATTTGAATAGTTATGATTCTCTTTTTCTCTCTCTTCCTTTATCACCGTTGATCTATGTTTGTACTGTTATGATTTAGTGGCAGGATATAAAGTTATCTCAAGCAGCTTGAGAAATGATAAGCTCATATATATATATATATATATATATATATATACATATATATATAGGGGCAAGATATTCTTACACCAGTGTAAGAGTTAGAAGTCTTATACTCAATCTTGATCATTGATCTTGAGCACTTAGATATAAGTGGGATTAATGGACAAGATTAAGAGTGTAACTTACACTGGTGCAAAATGATCCTAACCCATATATATATATATATATATATAGGGAAGGTTATAGTTACAACATTTTTTTTACAACCTCTTACAACCATATGTTATCACTGTTGATTTCCGCCAATCAACGGTTATCATTTATTGTGAATTAATAATTAATTAATGGTTTTAATTTGCTAAAATCATAACTGTTGATTGGCGATAACGGTGATAAGATGTGGTTGTAAGAGGTTATAAAAAAAAGGTTGTAACTATAACCTCCCTCTATATGTATATATATAATATATGGGCAGGTTTTTTGTACACCAGTGTAAGACTAACAAGTCTTACACCACATCTCAACCGTTGATGGACATAAATCATCGGTTGGTATTAGTAGTATAATTAATGATTAATTAATATTAATTAATTTGATTTACTTCCTAAATTATAACCGTTGAATGCAGGGAAATCAACATTTGAGATGGGGTGTAAGACTTATTAGTCTTACACTGGTGTAAAATGATTACGATATATTAGAGTATGAAAAAAATATTTCTATAGCCACTTTAGATAACATTATCTATAGCTTCTCTTTAACTAAGTCTGACTAGTAAGACATAATTATAATAATAAAGCTGTTCTTTTTTCTCTCTCCTAAGATACCTAAGATATTGTCAGCTAAAGTGATAAAGTGAGAAAATGCAATTTTTATGTCTTATTAGCTAGTCTCAATTAAAAGGGATATTTTATAAACAATCTTATCCAAAGTTGTAAACAATCTTATCCAAAGTTGCGCACACACACACACACACACAATCTTATCCAAAGTTGCACACACACACACACACACACACACACACACACACACACACGAGAGTAAGACTTTACTCTCAATTTTAACCGTTAATTTTCGTTCATCTAACTATTGTCATTTATTTAAAGTTAATAATTCATTAATTGGTATGACTCAATAAACTATAACCGTTAAATAGACGAAAATCAACGTTTAAGATGGAAAGTAAAACTTCTAAATCTTACTATGGAGTCAAAAGATATATATATATATATATATATATATATATATATATATATATATATATATATATGAGACATGATACTTTTATATCGATGTAAGAATAAAAAGTCTTATACCAAATCTTAATCATTAATTTACTTACATCTAACAGCTCAAATATCTAATTAATCAAAATCGTTTAATATAAATAGGACCAACAATGATGCTTTTGTATTTCGAAATCATAGTTATTAAATGCGGATTGTGGCATGTCACGGCTAAGCCCGAAAAATGTTATAGCGGGTTGCGATTGAAGAAATAGCGGAATAGATATATGATAGAAATAATGACAAAAAGAAACATTTTTTAAAGGCAGAGATAACAGAAGTGACAGAGAGAGACGTTGATAGACTAAAAAACCCTTAAATTTTATCCGTTAGACATTTAAATTTATGACAAAATTGACATTTTGCCTTAAGACAACAATATGGCCATAAACGCGATCGCAATAGCCGCTATTGCGTTTCGGTGTGGCACGGCGCGATTTCTCGCGACGAGACACTGCAACGCCCATACGGCACGGCTCGCAGCGCTATTGCGGCGCAATTAACTACTATGTTCAAGATTTTTTTTTTTTACAAAGTTAATATATATAAAAGATGGAGCATGGTTATACTTACAACCAAAATATTTTACAACCTTTTACAACCTTTTTTCTCACCGTTAGATTAGCTCTCATTGACGGTTTACAATTTTTCGTTCTCTCTCCTCAGTTTCACCATCTCCCACGTTCGCTCTTCCTTGGATCTCACCGGAAAAAGAAAAAAAAAAAAAAACCACCGATCATTGATGCTTGTTTCTAGTCTTCCCCACTTCTTGGCACATGGATTCACTGACCCCAAGCTCATTATCTTGCTCAAAAGACTGTTTAATGTTCCCAAGCAATCCCCAGACAGAAGAACGAGCTGGTTTGGAGAAACAACTTCTTTTCTTTCTAGCAGCCTCTAAGTTTATCTTCTTCACCACATCTGGATGTGCCACACTGTCTTTGTTCTTGCATTTTCTTGAGGTCTTTTTAGTTTGTGTCTTACTACCAAATCTAGTTCTTCGACTATTCCTTTGAGAAAAGCTTTCAGTGACACAATCAATTTCAACAGCTCTTTTTCCATCATTATCTATCCATCCAGGATTGTCCACCGCACTATTATTGTTAATGGATCCATATAAGCTGGAACAAAAAAAACTATACTGGAATCCACATTCTTATTTGGTTCCTTTAAGGGTATTACAATTTTTTTACATATTACTTATAAAGAGATTTTTTCTATAAATTAAAAATATGATACACAGGTAAGTTGATTTCGAGTTTACACCTTAGTGCAAAATTTACTAAATCCAGCAACCAAATTACAGAATTCACTTTAGTGCAAAATTCAATAAATTAGTTCTAATACTCACAATCTTGAACAACACCGTGTAGTTATTAGAAGGGGAGAATGGTAAAAGAAAGTCACTTCCATCTTTCAATGAACCGTCTTCCTCTTGTAACATCGGTGGTTTTTTTTTTTCTTCTTCCGATGAGACCCAAGGAAGAGAGAACGTGGGAGATGGTAAAACTGAGGAGAGAGAACGAAAAATTGTAAACCGTCGATGAGAGCTAATCTAACGGTGAGAAAAAAGGTTGTAAAACATTTTGGTTGTAAGTATAACCATGCTCTAAAAGATGTTATTTGCACAATAATCATGAAATAAATTTTAGGATTTTCAAAAAAATGAAAATTGGTCCAATCCAAACCCAAAAAAATTGAATTGGATCAAATCTGATTTGAAAAAAAATCCAAACCGAATGGATGATTACATTATCAAACCGAAAGGATTGGATCAGATGATTTTTGCTTCCAAAACCGATCCAATCCAGCTACGAACACGCCCTAATTTTGTGTAAACATTTTCCTGCATCATGCTGATAACGAATTTGTGCATGCAGATATCAGTGCGTGAAGTAGAAAGACTTAAAAATGATCTGTTAAATTAAATCATATAAACATGATTAGTGCATCAGACTATACATTTTCCCTTCTATACAATAGTACACCAGGAATAAAGTAAACTTCCAAGTCACTCCTCACAATGGAGAGCTTAATGGGATTCGAACGGGGTAGGAGTTCCATAATCTAAATTAGGAATTTCTTTCCCCCTTAAGAACAAAGGTGGAAGGGGTTAGAGCCCTACTCCTAATGACTTCTATGTCGACTAAACCTGATTCTCAATTTCTTTCATGGACTTTACTTCTCTCATGTAAGAAAAGTTATCTTATGTTGCAAGACAAACAAAGTGGAACCCATCAATTTAAAAAAAAAAAAAAACACATCTTTTTATGTGAATATAAGAATATAAAATCGCTTTTTTTATTCCTATATTTTGCTAATCTATCTAAAACATAGTGATTCTGGAGTCCCCCAAAAGAAGAAACTGGCTATCTGCTATTCAGGAGATGGATGAGTCTGTATCAAAGGAGTCGTGATCACATTGAACCTTGCGAATACCCATTAGCAACACGTTGTTTCTTCTTGAAATTTGTAATACTACAATGAGGACATATATATTCTAACCCATCTGTTTTGGCATAATCCTGCAGAGGTTGTGAATCAAAAAAGGAATCCTTATTAATATAATTAAAGGCAAAGAGACACATTGTTTTTGCCCTAAATAACATAAAGACTCATTCATATACAATTGTAAGTGATGATGTAGTACCTTAAATGCGCCGAGACCTTGCCTTCTGTCACAGCCGAAGTGGGCCCACTCACCACATATGCCACAATTAACCCAATCCCCAGCTGCACTACTGTTGAACAGTAGAAAGATGTTAAGGAAAACGTATACCAAAAAAAAAATGAGATTAGCCATTGTTGCTTGTATGTATGCACTACAATACCAACCAACCAATCCTCTACAGGTTGCCAATCATCATAAATTGAATGATGAATTACGAGTTTTTAACAGTTTTATGCAGGAAACCATACTAATAAAATACTGTAATTGAATGACTTCATTGACTTAAAAGAAGTACAAACCTGTGACACAACAAGCAGCACTCTCCATCCACATCATCATGTGCTAATTCATATTCTAAAAGGTAGGTTTCATAATGTCTTTTGAGTGTATTTCCAACTCCCTGTAGAAGACATGGAAAAAAACACCTTAGCTGCCAGTTAATTTCACATAATATACAAGGATCCAGTCATCACATAAATTCTGAATTAGTTGGTGAACTTCTTATTGGTACAACTTTAACTTTTCTAGATCTATACCAAAACAATTCCTCTGCTGTGTACCTAATAATGTTTTGAAGAATCTACACGATAATATTTTCAGACCTAGGGATTCTTATTTATTTATTTATTTTGGGGTGGGGGGGTAATTTTTTTACTAGGGTCCTAATGTCTCAACAATTATGTCTTTGTAGCGGCTTCAGTTATTTTGGCTTCTCCATAAGTTAATATTGTTAATTAGGATTTTATTTCTGTTTAGAAGTATGAAGAATTTTCACTGTAAGACATAGGAAAACCCATGCCTTATCAATCTTAAAGTGTAATTCAAGACTCAATATAACAAAAGCATAAAATATGAATTACACAAGGGATATAACCAAGGCATAGAACATACAGTCATTCGATTGGTTGTTGTGTAATTGCGCATCTTTGAAAAGATTTGTCCCTTCCAGTTGATACCATTGCCAACATGAAATCCTCCCCTGGTAACCACCTAAAAAACCAACAAATTCAGAAGACAAAAAGGTTTCACTAATCCATAATCATTCTCAAGGGTTTAATGTTTCTCATGTTGTAGGAGATAAAATTACCTCCTACATATACATAAAAATATATGGGACCTAGTTTTTCTCCTTCTTTCTGTTTTCTTAACATGGCCCCATGTGGACTCCATACACTTTTATGTGTGTAGGAGATAATTTTATTTCCTATAATATGAGAAACTTTAAACCCCATTCTCAAAGAACACAGTTTCACTAACCTACCTCTTTATACAAGTTGTAGAGATCAAGGCGTTTTCCATTGAGTATGGCATCAGGGAACTCGGAAACACCTCCTTGAGGAATCATTCGATCATGCCCCCGGAGAATCAGAAACTCCATGACATCTTTAAGAAATTCCTCCTATACAGCAAGTCATAATTATTTGAAATTTTTAAGAATAGGTTCTCATTGAATGTTTGCATCATAAAGAGATTGAGCAACCCAGTTCGATTTAGTGATATTAAAGTTATTTATGGAATGCATTGAAAAAAATCATTAACAGGAAAAAAGCGAGCAATTGAAAGAAAAAAGATATCATATTTTTATGGAAAATGGAATCCAATTGAATGTTTGCATCAAAAGAGATTGACAAGCCCAGTATGTTTTAGAAGTATTCCGGATAACATTTTTTTATGGAATATGGATTAAAAAAATCATTAATACAGAATATTAAGTTAGAATGAGAAATATTTTAATACAAAAATTTAATCTAGTTCATTTTTCCAGAATAATTCATGAATCAAGACATATAGAACTCTTCTTTCTTTTTCCAAAATAAGATAATTGATTTGAGTTACATCTGTAGTTGCATGAGAATTATACATCATTTGGTATTTAATTATATCAGAACTCTCTTTTGCCAAACGACAGCAAACCATTTTCATCAACTTATGTAGCATTTAGAGGTTTCTATTTTAAGAGCACAATGCTACACTAAAGACCAAAAGCACAATCTTCAAGTTATATCTGTCAAAGAATTAATCACGTGTTAGGATTTCTTTTTAATAAATTTTTTTTATTATCCTCAGGTACTCTAAAGATAATTCTATTAGTGTGCACTACTCACCAAGTTTTTAGCACAAGCAAAAATTTTGAGATTTAAGTATCAACCTAGGCATCAAATGATGCTAAAAATCAGATTTAAAACAATGGACAAAGGAAAACTCACCTCAGAGCAAGTTTGCACTGGGCCTCTGCCACAAGCATGTTTCTTCAAAGGCAACGGATTCAACGAAATAACCTGCTTAGACTGAGCTGAGCTTGAAAATGATTTTCTTTTCGTTGCTGATGTTGATCCAATACTACTACGCTTTGTAGGGGCAAGAAGTGGCAAATTAGCCTCAACTTGGGCACCATCAAAACCATTTGTCTCAGAAGGTCCACAAAAAGGTGTCATTCTATGGCGACGAACATGAGGAATTGGCCTCATTGCAGATACTTTTAATCTCTGCCTAGCTGGAGTTAAGGATGTGCTAATTCCATTCACCAATTTTTTATCATTTTCCTCTTCATCTACTTTTCGAGAAGTACCCTTCCCTGCAAAGACACCATCATGAAAGCCAGGGCTAATTCCATGGCTTGGTTCACACTTATTTCTTGTTGGAGGGGGTGGTTTCAACCAACCAGGGGGACTGCTGAAAATTATATTGTTTTTGTCTGCACAGTTATCTTTCTCACGAGTTTGATAGAAGAAAATTAAGCGCTCAGCATCATCTTTCTCAAAAGAAGCTACAGGCAAACCCTGAATACTTGCAATACCAAGTGCAACTAAACTTCGATAAGAAACATCAGGTGCTAGCTGCCTCAAAATCTGAAGCAAGTAACAAGACATAATTATAAATTTGAATAACAACCAAATATGCCTAAACCTATAGAACTCCAATTCTAATAGGATACAAAACTTTAGGTACTATACTTGGCATTATTTATAGGCAAAAATCCTTGGTACCATCCTGTTTCAATTCATTATTAAACATGCAAATGTAGATCATCTGATTTGGAAACAAGTTGAGCAGGTTGTTCCAAATTGAGTGTTTGATTACCAAGGACAATGAATCGTTGGTTCTAGTAAGAACCATATTGATCCAGCCTGGTGTGCAAGTCATCAATTATCTTAGAACCATTCTTATAATAATAAAGCTAATCAACAGCATATTTAAATAATATGGTACTCTCATTTGAAAGTGGGAAGACAAATGAAAGCAAAATAATGGTACAGGGTAGTTGACAACAGTAGTAGACATCCAGAGGTAAAATAAAACTACTCTCTAGTCTCTACTCAGTCCTAGTACAAAATTTGACATCAAAAGCATTATGACCAGTAAAGTAGGATAAATTCTCAACTTCTAGGTTTTATCTTCCCCCAAGAGACCTGCAAAATTTTGAGATGACCTCTCAGATAAAATAGCCCTCCTTCTGTTATCTTGATCCAAGAAATCCTTGCTCCAACATTTTCAATCCGCATCATGTTTATCTCATGATTAATCATCCTATAAACTCTACTATGAGATTTAAAAAAAAAAAAATAGAGGTTTCTACAGAAATTCAAGTAAAGTTCAATTCTGAGGCTTTTCCTTTGTATCAAACACAACTACATTGCTTCTTTTCCAATAGAATATTACTTACAAATTTCCAATTTTTTTAAGCCATAGCATATAGAACTAGAAAATTGATGAATCCCCTAGTAAGAAACTAGCAAGAAGAGAAGACTCATTCAGAAATCATGATTTTAACTAGTAAAACAACACCAACACAGATAATTTTAATATAAATGAGGTAAAAAGGAATAGGGATTATTAAAACCTGCCAAGCCCATTGTGGAACCTTCATGCAAACTTCAAATACGGTTGCTCCACAAGCAATAGAAGCAGATCTGCGAGGTTCGGAGACATTCTGTTTGTCTCCCTCGTTGTTGAGTTGTACATGAACTAGTTGACTCTTCTCAATTAGCTCCTTTTTTATATGATTCTCCAAGTGCTAAAAAGTAAAAAGTACAAATGATAGGACAAAGAATAAGAATCCAAAACTTTCAACAGGTAAAACTTGCAAAATGCATCTTACACTTTAAATGTTAACTATTGACTTTATATTTTAAAATGGTTATTAGACAATTTAATGGAAAAGAAAAAAAAATGCAAAATAAAATTATGAAGACAAAATTGCCATATAACATATCTTGAGAAAAATAAAAAATTACTTAAATGTTCAGAAACATAATGCATATCTATGCCTATAAAAAAAAGTTATGTGAGAGAAATGTAAGGTTGGTATTAAAAAATTAAGTAGCGTGTGCAAATAGCATTCATTACGTGTTTTTGTAATAATAATGAAGCCATCGTAGCATGCATATTTGGAGGATACCTGATCATTAAAACAAGTTTGAGCACTGCCAGATACTAAAAGTGAGATATGTGCAGAACTACAAGTTGATATATCACATCGCATGGTCAAAACTCCACGATAAAAAGCAGCTGCCTGAAGAGGTGGTGGCGGGGCACTGTACCAGAGCAAGATATATATTACATGGTGGCAATACATATTCATATGTCCAACATAGTTCTAATGAAAAATAAATGAACATAAAGGAATTAAAAAAAAAAAACATTTTAAGTGTGTTTGAATTAGCTTGTTTCGAAAAAATGTTGCTTTTTTGGTAGCTTCTTCAGAGGTTTTGAAAAAAAAAAAAAGAGAAAAAGAAAATATATTTCCTTAGAATTAGCTGAATCAAACAAGCAGTAAGTCATCAAATGTGTAAGAACTAGTCATATACAAGTTATATCAGCATATGTCCAACATAGTTCTAATGAAAAATAAATGAACATAAAGGAATTAAAAAAAAAAACCCTTTTTAAGTGTGTTTGAATTAGCTTGTTTTGAAAATATGTCGCTTTTTTTGTAGCTTCTTGAGAGCTGCTGTAAAAAAAAAAAAAATTATATTTCCTTAGAATTAGCTGAATCAAACATGCAGTAAATCATCAAATGTGTAAGAACTAGTCATATACAAGTTATATCAGCATACCTACACTTGCCATGGAGCTTGCAACCACGTATCTGAAAAGATAAAAATAAGAAAGTTGAGAAAACCTTCGGATATACCATCGTGAAGAGATTAAAAAATTGAAGTAAAAATCTATCAAACACGAGAATGGTAAAAGGCCATTAAAATTAATATGTTATATTACTTCCATGGAAAGACCAACAGGTTGAATAGTGATGAAAAAATAATACAGTCCAGCTTAGATTAACAGTAAACATTTTTAAATTAAAAATGGGTTATATATCTTAAGATTTTTCTAAAATGGGATTTTATCCAAGATAAATCTGATCAAACAATAGTCAACATACTTCACTAGTTAAGAGAGCTCTGAGTCCATCCTCCAAAGATCTCAGCAACGACTCATCCTGAAAAGAAACAAGCCCATGTGTAATTGGCAAATAATGTCTGCTGTGGATCCGACTGCTTATCAAGAGTGCAATTACACATGCATGCATTGTTATGTATATGTGTGTGCTTCAAGTCTTTCTTTGTCCCGCATTGAAAAACTTAGTTTCCCACATGTGGGGAGGTGTGTGTCAGTCAGGGACAGATATACAAACATTCGCATTACATAAACATGCATGTTTGATTGAGGTTTCAACAAATACAAAACAGGAAATAGAATTCCACATAAGCTTACAACAGTGGAAGGTGCACCGCAGATGAGAAATCTCAAGTTCACTTCATCATCATGTATCTTTATAGCAGGAAGACTGTCTGAAGAACTTTCTTCTTCATCTTCTTCACCCATCTCGGGAGGGTCAACATTGATTTTGAGACAGTCGCCAAGAAGGTGTGGCCCCATCTCACTATTAGCATCATTGCTGTCCACAGGAAGTACTTGATTGTTCTGAACACAGTAAAGTTCAAAAGAGGCACGAGCAAGGTGGAAAGCATCCCATGTATGTGTAGATGAACTACAATCAATTTTTGAACACCAATAACTGTTCAGTAATAGCTCAAAATTCTTAAGAAAACCCACAATTTTGATTTCTTCTTCCTCTTTTTAATGAAAAGAAAAGGTTTCAAATTTTGGATGGACATAGACAAACAAGTCATACGGGACTTTGCGCACTCTGACCATTTATAATTCAAAACAAAAGATTAGTTAAATATTCATTGATTACTATCATGACATTTGAACTAGACAAGTTCACAGGAAATAATTCATTTCATAGATGACCCACTAAATGGATGCATCATCAAACATGTGTACACATAATTATACATCAATATGAATTGTATCAGAACGCAATAAGATTTAGAACATAAAAGACCATTTCATAGTGTGCGTGCACCACGTGCTTGCAACGTGCAATCAGATAAACAATATTATACCTCTGCACCACTGAGAGAAATGCTTGACGAAAATGGCAGGCAGCATAACAAGAAAAATTATTCTTCCAAAATATCACATATGGGATTCCCTGCAAAGTAAAACAGCTTGAATGAGCCAATTTCTCCCATAAAATTATCAGAATACAAGGGATTCTTTTGAGTGTGAGACATGCTCTTTTGTCATCACCCAATAATGAGAGTTTGTTCTCCTTTGATACCTGAAAGTTTTCCCAAGAAATCTAGACAAAAAGTACCTTAAGATGAAGAGCCTCTGCAAAACTTTCTCCATCTGGGATTTCTAAATAAACCTGCAGAAATTAATAAAATCACATCAGACAAAACAACATACCCACAATGCCAACTGAGAGGAGGAAATGCCAATGAGGCACAAGATCAAAACAGATTATATAAATTTAAAAAGGTTGTAAATTTCAACAGGCAAGATTAGACCATAAAATTTTGAGAAACACAAGTAAATTTCTTGAGCAATGTGTCCAAACATCACAAGATCTCCACACTCTAGAATTCCTAAATTCATTGTCTAATGAGTCATTCAACCATCAACAGTTTATGTTGTTAATTAGGCCTAAATATCGCAATGACTGGTTCAATATTACATCAGTACAAATTTTGTAATACAACTGATCTAGGGAATACAGACCATGGTTTCTAACATTCTTCACATTATGCAACCCTATTTCTTAACGTTCTCCTTCTTTCTCTCACAGTCCGTAGTAGTTAGTAATTTCCACCAAAACAAAACCCAGCAATTAACAAGATAGAAAGTAGCAATTTTACATACTCTCCCTCCCTTCACTGATCACAATATGTATAACCTACAGCCCTATCAACAAAAAACACATATAAATAACAAAAGAGTGACTAAACATCCAGAATACATACAGCCATCGGCAATGTGGGACCGAAGAGCTCCGCTATTGCTTCAGTGGTGGATAATTCCACACCTTGCCAAACCAGTGAACCAACTTCCCCATTCTCTAGCTGCTCTCCTTGTAAGTAAACAAAATCCGGTTGATACGACTCTAGAACTTTCCGAAACTGTTCCTTTTCCGGATTGCATAGAGTTTGAACCTGCATTAAAAATGATTCACATCATGTTATTTCCTATTAGAGAAATATAATATAAAATTATTAATGTGGCCTTGACCTGAATAAGTGAACCAATACATTGTTAATTCTATATACCTCGAGACGCCCCGCAGAAACCAACTCAGGGAAAGGGTATTTGTGTTGATTCTGTGGGGGCTTGTGCTCAACACAGGTAACAGCAAGCAGAGTACAATTCTGTTTGGGAACTCCTTGAGGATGAAACTGAAACATCATTCAATCTAAAAGCAGCACCACACAGACCGAGACTGACGAAACCAAAGTGTAACCAAAATAGCTTCTGCGAATAAATAAAAAAAAACAATTTAATCAAATTGCACATTGTGATAGTTAGAGACGGACGGGACTAAGTTCCTACTATCCTCCACCAAAGAAAACAACATTCCAATACCTTTTCGCTCAGAATCGCTGGGTTTCGCGAAAACTATGGAGGAGTTGCGAGGTTAGATTGCATAGTTAACTATGGAGAGAAAGAGGTGCTTCAATGGTGGCGAGTTCGAGAGAAACTAAAAGGAATTGCAAATCTGAAAACCCTAACGCGATATTGGGATTAGGATTGGAGGTTGAAGATTGAACAAATAAAAAGATGAAGAACTTCTCCTGCTTGGTTCTCTAATATATAAACAAATGAGTCGTTGCAATCCTTTTTTTTTTTTCTTGTTACCTAGTACTCGGAATACGGCCCGGCCCGTAAATCTTTTTCTAGATAAATTATCTGAAATAAAATTATAAGAGGATTCACAAATGATTGAAAAAAAAAAAGTTGGGATCTATATATTTTTTTTTTTTTCAAAATTATGCTGAAAGTAAATGTTTCTTTACTAGTTTGTATGAAGACCTAGGAGCGATCAACTGTAGCAAACGAATAATATTGGAAAATAAATTTTTTCTAATTAACGTATTTTTTACTTTTAATTATATTGGTTATATTATAAAAGTGTCCGTTAAATTTAAATTGTGATTGTAAACAATTATTCAAAGAAAATACTTTAAATTTATCTCTTTATTTGTCAATCTGTCTCTGATATTTTCGCTTAGATTCTCTTATAAATTATGGAATTGAAAATATTAAAAAATTTAAATTCCGATACGATTTCTGTATATTGTTTTTGGCAGTCAATAATTTCAAAGAGTTAAATATTTTGTCTAATCAACTAGATTTTTTCGACTTTATTATAATAATGTTAGAATCTTTATTTTATTAATAATTCGAAATCTTACGGATTATGATAGGGATATATGAAATATCCAAATGTAAAAATAAAAAATAAAAAAATTGTAATGTTCATCAGCATTGTTTATGTAAACAAGAGGGAAGATATTCTTACTACCAAAATCTTCTATTACCAACTTACTACCTATCTAATCACCATTGAATCAAAGAGAGAATGTTAAAAAAAATTTGAAAAAAGAGAAAATGTTGATCCAATGGTAATTAAATAGGTAGTAAGTTAGTAGTAGAAAATTTTGGTAGTAAAAATATCCCTACTCTGTAAACAATACTGCGTAAAAAGTCTTTCACCAAAAAGAGTGCCGCCATTTGAGTATGGTTGGCCGAAAAAAAGCAATGTTATAAAAATAGGACCAACTCGGCCGGTTCGATCCGGAAATCGGTAAATCGATTATGTAATCAGTCCAATATTTATATTGGATTGGCTATGTTATAGAATCGGTGTGACCCCGCTAATTTTTGTAAAAATCGGTGACCCGTTCGGTTCAACCAGTGACCCAACCCGTTCTATAAAAAAAATTATTTTTATAAATTAATGTCTTTTTTTTTTTACTCTCAAATACAAATGGTTTGTTTTCTTTTGAAATATTTGAGTGATTTGTAACTTATTAACTTACATAAATTATGTGGCTATTTGACCATTTTACCCTTCATTAATTAATTAACAATTATTTTGCCTCTCATTCAAAACTATCTATCAACCTCTCCATCTTTAATCGATTAACTTGAAGATTTAATCGATTAAATGGTCAAAATTGACAAAAATGATTGACTTGAAGATTTAATCGATTAAATCTCCCAACAGGCAACAAATTAACTTGAACATTTAATCGATTAAATCTTCAAGTCAGCCATTTTTGCCAATTTTAACCATTTAATCGATTAAATCTTCAAGTTAATTGATTAAAGAGGGGTAGATTGGTAGATAGTTTTGAATGAGGGGCAAAATGGTTATTAATTAATTAATGAAGGGCAAGAGAGTCAAAAAGCCTGAATTATGTACCTACAACACTAGTATTATCTTGATTATGCAATATGCAGGGAATTTTGATTTGATTTATAATTAGAGATGTCGTTTACTGAACCTGAAACACTAGTATCACAAATATTATATGTTTGATTAATCTTTTGTTGGACAATGATGTGTAATTTATTATTTTCATATTAAAATATTTGAAATTGGTATATTTTTTTTACAAGTATTTAAGTATATTTATCATTTTTTTAATATAAATTGTAGATTTACATACACTTACTGGGTCATGCAGTTGAACCAGTGACCTACTAGTTGAACCGGTGACCTAATGACCCAGTACCTCAACCGGGTTAATAACCAGGTCGGGTTTAATAACATTGCCAAAAAGAACCATGAAGAAAGTTTGGCGCAAAAAACACTATATGTCTCACAAATTGGCACTCCATTTACATAAAATTGGCGTGACGCGGGATGCGTCATGTTGTGTCAAAGTGGATGCTTAAAGCGTCATGCTAATTGGTGTTGTGTAATTAGCTTGAGCATCTAGCGTTCTACGTATAATATATATATATATATATATATATATCAGTAACTCATGTAGGCACTCTAATGAGCTCAGAAATTTATCAGATTATGATATGTAACGAATGGAATATAAATATAACGGTAATGTAACGGATGGAATATAAATCATGGACCTTAATCTTCATTTTAATTAATTATATAGGTCACTTATTGGCTCCATTAGGTTGGTGAACAGTTTAACATACCAGACGGGGCAAGACTACCTAACTCAGTAATAGATTATGAAAAGAGATAAAATATACAAAGAAGAAACTAACAAGGGGAAGAATATACACATACTTGAAATAAAAGCTTTAAGAAGACAGTAGAATAGAGATAAAATTACAAAGAAGAAACTAACAAGAAGAATATACACATACTTGAAATAAAAGCTTTAAGAAGACATGGTAGTACCTTAAGAAAGGAGAAGGAAATCCCCGAAAGATGTTTAAGAGAACTGAGAGAATAAGAGCAAGCTTATGTTTTCAGAAAATGGAATACTTTTATTACAAGCACAGAAAGATTACAATAGAGACATCCCAGAGGTTTCTAACTCAGAGTATGCTCACACTTCGCTCACTTTTCCTATTTTTTTATTTTTTTTTTTTTTTTTTTTTTTAGCTAGGCTCTACATCCTATCCGCAAGGTTATGTTACTGTTCACTTTTCCTAACTACATTTACCATGGACCTTAATCTTCATTTTAATTAATTATATAGGTCACTTATTGGCTCCATTAGGTTGGTGAACAGTTTAACATACCAGACGGGGCAAGACTACCTAACTCAGTAATAGATTATGAAAAGAGATAAAATATACAAAGAAGAAACTAACAAGGGGAAGAATATACACATACTTGAAATAAAAGCTTTAAGAAGACATGGTAGTACCTTAAGAAAGGAGAAGGATTTCCCTTTCGGAAATCCCCGAAAGATGTTTAAGAGAACTGAGAGAATAAGAGCAAGCTTATGTTTTCAGAAAATGGAATACTTTTATTACAAGCACAGAAAGATTACAATAGAGACATCCCAGAGGTTTCTAACTCAGAGTATGCTCACACTTCGCTCACTTATGTTTTCACTAAAACAAGGTACCTATTTATAGACTTAGAAATGAAACACGAAATACAACAGGTAATCCTTTCTTTTCTGAGTCGGGTACTCATTGGGCCCCATCGTCACTTCAGATAAAAGTAGGATTCCTGACACAATTACAACTTTTTTTTTTTTTTTTAAAAAAAAAACCCTTACCGACACTTATATTTACAAAATACCCTGCCGACATTTTCTATTCAGCATTTTGTGGACATGAGTTTGCCGACCTTATCTCTTATTCTGACAACTTTACACAAAGTCTAATAGCTAGAGCATAGTCCTGATGGCTACTAGTGTAGAGTCTTCATGCCTATAGTGTAGAGTCTTGATGGCTGCTAGTGTAGAGTCTTCATGGCTATAGTAGAGTCTTGATGGCTATAATGTAGAGTCTGACTTTTAGACTTTATCTTCAATGTTCTGTCTGCCAATAGTATCCATTGAATCTCCAGATATTGGTGAAGATATGTCTTCATCTTCTTTATCTTTTTCAGGTTCTACTAGCTGTCGGATCTCCTTTTGTGCATTTAGTATTTCTTCTATTTTTCTTTTTAATATTTCTAAAGTATTTTCTTCTTGGCTTTTTGGCAAAGCCACAGCCTTTAACGGATTTGTTTTTTCATCACCAAGCACCGTTTGAGCTTGTGAAGGCATAGAACCTGCTTCTATGCTAGCTTCTTGATTGCTCAGAAGGGAGCAATTACCTATCTCACCCGTTTTTGTGGACGGGAAACCATAAGATTTTTGCTGAAGTTTATCTACTTCTTGTTGTAATATAAATATCTGTTTAAGAAGTCTCTCTCTCTCTCCATTAAGATATTCTCTTTCCTCATTAAGACTTCTAATTGTTCTGGATAAGATTTCACAATGATCACAAAATATGACTTTTGTCTGGCTACTGGAAGCTTTTAGATATGGTAATGGTTCAGAAAAATTTCTGAGAGAAGGATGTATATGAAAATGAGGACCTAAAAAAGATCTTGCAGCAGAAAAAGCTTCATCTATTGTATGGAAACCTTTATATTTTGGATTTTTAAAATTTCTGGTGGATTCTATAACATCTATCCAGGAATTAAAGACTCCAGGATTATTACCTTCAAACACAACGTAAAATCGAAATCTTTCTTGACTTAAATTAAAGGTATATCCTAAGGCATTCATGGCTGCTATAAAATGTTTTCTATCTTTGGGTTCTTTATTAAAAGAAACCCATAAATTATCTAAAATACATTTCTGTTCTGAAGTGAAAGTTTGTCCTGCTAATGGTCTAAAAGATATATTAGAACTAGGATATATCTGAAGATTAACATTACCAAAATTTAAACTATTTATAGTTCTTTGTTCTACTGATCTTTGATAAAGATTCTGTTCTAGCTGCTGCTGTTCTTGATTATGCATAACTGCTTTAGATCTGTCTCCTGGTTTCATCTGAAAATTATAATCAAGAATTAGTTATAGTTCTAGATAAATAATCAGCTATATAATTATCTTCTCCTTTAATATGTTCAATATTAATTTTGTAACCATGATTAATAAATTTATCTTTTAATATTAACCATCTTCGTCTTCCAAGTTTATTTTCATTTAATTTATTATAAAATTTTACAATTGCTTCACAATCAGTTCGTAAAGTAAATTCTCTATTTACAATAAAAATTTCAAATGCATCTAAGCCTTTAATTACTGCTTCTATTTCATAGTCTATAGCACTAAGATTTTTTACTTTATGTTTACCACTAGCATACCTGCATATTTGTTCTGTTTCTTTTTCTGAATATTTATTAGGCTTTTTTCTCAACTCAGCTCCCCATCCTAACTCTGATCCATCCGTTACTACTATTCTATAATCTGTATTAAGTGGTAATGTTAAAGGAGGTAAATCTTTTACTAATTCTTTTATTTGTCTAACCAATTTTTTATCTTCATTATTAAAATATCTTTGTCCTTTTATTGATGCTTTACTATATAATGGCCCTAAATATTTGCCAAAATCTTTTATAAAATTTCTAGCATAATTACACAATCCTAAAAATCTTTGTAGTGTTTTTAAATCTTTTAAATCTTCAGGAAATTCTATAATTTTCTGAGAAATATGAGGTTGTAGTTTCATAGTACCTTCTCCTAATTCTAATCCTAAATATTTAATATAAGTTTTTCCTAATTCCATTTTCTTTTTACTAATTATAATTCCATGTTTAACAAACTCAGAGAATATTACATGTAAGTGTCCTATATGTTCTTTTATATTTTTACTATATACTAGAATATCATCTATATATACTATACAGAATTGTTTATGTTTTAGGAAAATTTCATCCATTCTTCTTTGATATATGCTTGGTGCATTTTTAAGCCCAAAAGGCATTACTAACCATTCAAAATGCCCTAAGGGTGTTGTAAAAGCCGTCCATTCTATACTTTCTTCTTTTAATTTAAAATGATGGAAACCGCTTTTACAATCAAATTTACTGAATATTTTACAATCTTGTATATGAGAAATTAACGTATCAAATTTTTAAATTTATTCCAGAAGAATTCTAAACTGATTTGATTTGAAATGGTTTATACTGACTTTATCCGACCCAAGTCTCCAAACTTGGTATCAGAGTTTACCTTAATTACCGTTATATTTATATTCCATCCGTTACATGATACTTAGTAAGATTTTTTTCTGAAAAATAATGATTACTTAGTTAGATTTTATTTATTTATGTAGTGATTAAGTTAGCATATTATCTATATATATACATAACCATATGACAAAGGAAAAGAATAAAATAGTAAAAGAAAGAGAGGAAACGAAACAAAGAGAGTGAGAAAAAAAACAAAGAGCAAAAGCGAAGGAAAAACAGAGAAAATTTGAGAAAAAAATAAAAGAAAGGAAGAGAGAGTGAGAGAAGAAGGAAAATAAAGGAAACAGAAAGAAGTTCGAGAGAAAAGGGAAAATAGAGTAAACCGAGAAGAGAAAAGAGAGGAGAAGAGGAAACTAAAGAATGTGAGAAGAAACATAAAATATGAAGGTAATATTGGGAGAGAGCAACTCATTCTCTCCTTTTATTTTCTAAAATTGATTTTCATATATATGTTTTTTGAAACATAAACAGAAAGCACAAAAAAGACAAAATAAAAAGCACAAAACAAAGAGGGAAAAAGCTAGCCCATTCTCCACTTAGGATGACAAACAACAACGGTGTCTTCCTCGAGAAGAAATATTAAAGGACGCATGGGCTCCACTGTTAGCATATGGGTGTCCTAGAGACAATCTTTTGATTAAATAAAGGATACTAGATGTAGAACTTTATTTGTCGCAATAAATGTAAGCACTATTTATTCAGTTTCATATTGTGTCTCGATATTACTGTTAATATTATATGAATGAACTGGATAAACCCCTTGGAATAGAACAGGTATCTCTTGAGTATCTGTGATAAGATCACGATCATGAGGATTCAAGGATATTGCATGTCTATTCCTAATTATATGTTCCTAGTCTAGAGACACTGAGTTTGGGGATCAGTGATCTCGAGTAAAGACTAGTACGACTTATCTACTTGTATATGGATACAAGGTAAAGACCTCATGAGCTGCAGATATGGAGATATCTTAGCTAAAGTCGTGGGTGGACCTATAAGAGTATAGCTCGTACTGAACAGACCCAAAAAGAGACTCTATGAGGAAATCTCACAGATAGTGTCATTAGAGTAATCTCTTTATGTTTGGGTGTGTCTTTCCTTAGACCAGAAGTTATTACCTAGACTGTGTTCTTGAAGGCATGTTTTGATTGTATACCTCGTCTGCCTGAAACATGGAGACTCATAGGTATACTGTTGGGCGTGTCCTTAAAGGGCACAGGGCTAGGGTAATAAGCTGAAGGAATTCGTCAAATCTCTGTGAGAGATTAGGTTATCTGTAAACCGGAGAAATCGGGATGACATTTACAGGGACTCGGGAATCTATGCATAGTAAAAGAGATCATGAGATGATCTGCCTTTAGAGTCAGTAAATTGAAGATTCCCTATTTCGAATAAAGCTTACCCTAAACCGCAGGGGTTGATACATTTCCTTACCCTAGGTTAATGGGAAGATAACCGAGACGAAGGGAAATACATATGGTAACCAAATATGTGCAATAGGATGATCAAGTCATTAATCTGACTAGTTCTGGGGCAACAAAGCATTGCTAGTGCTCTGTGTTGTCATTAATTGGGTTGTGGGCTTGTTGGGCCCAAGCCCAGTTATGTCAGTAGCTAAGTTGGACCTAATGGGTCACACACTAACACCTTGTAGTTATGATGGACTAGCTTTAAAGGTATTGGGCCTAATAATGTTATTAGCCCAAGAAGTTGTTTGGAAGCCCACCTAAATGGGTGGGTGGTGCATGGAGTTTAGTAATGGGCTTGGATAGTCCAAGCCATTACTAATTAATTTAATTAGTTAAATTAATAATCAAATATTTGAATTTCGAATTTTGAATTTGAAATTTGAATTTTAAATTTGAATTTAGAATTTGAATTTCGAAATTCGAATTTTGAATTTGAAATTTGAAATTTGAAATTTGAATTTTAAAATTTGAATTTGAATTTTGAAATTCGAATTTTGAATTTGAAATTTGAAATTTTGAATTTTGAATTTTGAATTTGAATGTTTGAACGTTTGAATTCAAGTGTTTGAATTCGAATTTGAATTGGTTTTGAAAAGTTGTTTCATAACAAAAGGATAAGACAGGATCTTATTGGAGCATATTCCTTGGATGAAGAAGCATCTTTGGAGGCTCTCCCTAGGCTGTTTGGTGCGCCACTTTTAAGTGATAAGAGTGTTATCTTATCACTTAAAACAAACCTCCATTCAGATTTGGTGGTTGAGGGAATCAGTGGGTAAGTTGATTCAAATTTTGAATGCAACTGCTCAATGTATTTGGACCCTTTATAGGGCTGAATTATGCGCATGAAAACTATATACTATATGATAGTTTATGAATTTAAGTTTAAATTAATTTGAATTTAAATTCATGTGGATAAGATTGGAGGTTGTTGGGAAAGTTTGTTTTACAACAGCTCCACCTTATCACACTGTTTCATGCACAACTTTCAAAGAAATTTGAAAGTTTGTTTTTCATTTTGAATGAATGAATTCCCTCCTCCTCTCCAAAGGGTGCGCATAAATAGACATGTTCCTCACCTTAGGTTTCATGGGAAAACCAAGCCAACTCTCCTCCTCTATGCACCATTCTGTAGGGTAGCTCAGTACACCTTTCCAAACAGGATACCTAGCCTCCACCCTCACCACTTGTGCGCATAGCAAGCCTCATTGTGGTGTTCATCTGGTGGCTTTCAAGAAAGAGTTCTTGCATCATAGACGAACGGTGGTGTGGATCACCATTAGAGGGTTTGAACCCTTCAAGCCTGACATCTCATCTCCCTGACTGATCAGGCCAAAACAAGGTAACATCATGCTGTCTTAAAGCATGAATCTATGAGTGCATGTATGTTCCGCAGTAAAATTTTTGTTTTACACCTTACATGCATCGGCCTTCAAAGGCCAGTTTACTTTCATCCACAAATATAGATTCATCTGGCATTAAAGCATCATTAAGGGGAAGGGTAGCAAGAAAATCAGCACAAAAGTTGGCCTCGCGATAGGCATGAACAACCAAAATCAGCTGGTCTTGATCTAAAAGTGCTCGTATCCGAGTCAGTAAACGAGACTCACAAGCTGGAGAAGGTGTTGTTACTTTGTCAAATTATTTTCTCATGGATTTATTTTTCTCTTTTGTTTTATCTTCTTTTTTGAATATGCACATATTGATTATAAGAATGATGAGAATCAAGACTATAAAACTAAAGAATTCCTTTGGTACCAAATGAATATTACAGAATATATAATCTTTTACTTAATGATTCTGACGTGATTGACTCATAAGGGGATTAGATAATTATAGGGTAAGAGACGCCTTATCATGGCTCGAGCTCCGCTATACATAACCTTTCACATAGAACCCATAAAATTTAGGTGCTCAAAGAATTTGAACATTAGTCATTTCAGTTTAAGACTATACGTTCCTTTATATGTTTGTATGCAGAAACCCATAAAAGTTTGGATATGTTTGTACGTAGAACTCATAAAGGTTTGGGTAGAACCCACAAAGGTTTGAGTATGTCTAAATGAAGAACCTACAAAGGTCTGAGTTTATCTTTATTATTCACGATTTATTTTCTTATTATAAACATATTTAAGAGAATGATATTTTTCATTAAAGTGACTGTATTATTTATAGTTTCAAAACCCCAATATTACTGATATTTATCTCACGTGTATTTATTTTTATGCTAAACATTTTTAGAGAATAAACAGGCTTTGGAGTTGGATAAAGCATTATAGTTAAAGACTTTGAAAATTGTACGGAGATTAGTGGAATGACTTATAGAATACAAATTTCTTTCCAATTTAGATTATTATGTATCTAGGCTATTTCATATGTAATAGTAAACTTGACTTCTATATGATTTAATTTTAAAAATATCTTATCATGTGCCTTAATTTTTATCCACTGGGTTAGAATTTCATCATAATTCTCGTTCTCTTATTTAAAATAAGAATTAAGAATTAATGTAGTATCTTATATACTAGTCACTTATAAAGCATGTTAATGTAAAATAACAAGGGTAAAGGATCTATCAAGTCAACGGAGATAAAGTTATCTCCGGTGAGCCCAAAACGACGTCGTTTTGGTATGAAAATCAAGTTGTTTTTGTAATTCTAATATATTGTAGGGTTATATTAGTCTTTATCGTTATAAATTTTTAATCTTATAACCCACAATGACATCGTTTTGAGCTCAATGGAGATAATTTTTATCTCCAATGACTGGAGAGATATTTTTCCCAAATAACAAATTAGATTATGATACATATTGGAAAATAAAGTTTTAAATTGAGATTTGAATTTTTTTTAAATTATTCAAAAATATTTTAACTTATATTAAATAAGATTTTAATTTTATATATATTTGAATATAATTTTGTATTTTAAATAAGATGTTAGGATCCAAACTAGTAGCGGATTTTTTGCATCGGTATAATAATATTAGGGGCAGGTTATATTTATAAATTTTTTATTTACCAATTCTTACAAACTATACTATGTATTAGGAATAGTACATTCCAGCACATAGTGCACTACCCCTATTATATAGTATAGTTTGTAAGAGTTTATAATAATTTTTTTTTATAAATATAACCCTTGCCCTAATATTGTTATTGTAAACTTATGATAGATCAAAAGATCAAGTTAAGTTATTATTAAAATCGAGTTATTACTTAGGGAAAAATATTTTTGCAGTTAATGCAGATAAGTTATCTGCATTTATTCCTAAAACGACGTCGCTTTGGTATTGAAATCTTAAAAATTTATAAATATAAAGACTATTATAATCCTGAAATAAATTAAAATTACAAAAAATCATGATTTCCGTCCCAAAATGACGTCGTATTGGGCTTACTGCATATAAGTTATTTGCAACAACTGCAGAAAAAGCGAACCCTATTACTTATTAAGATTATTTTATTTACAAATGTTGTTATTATTATTTTATATATATTTTAATATACTTTGTATTTTATATAAGATGTTAGGATCCATATTACACATTTACAATTCCATGATTTACATGTCTTTTTTTCCCTTTACCCATGTTAAGTAATATCTCGATTTTAATTACATTGAGCACTATGATCTCTTATATCCCTTCTTAAATTATCTGTCATCCTTACAAATTTGCACAAATTAAAGAAAGTTACGTTCAATATTTCTCTAGTCAACCACAATTGAGCTAATGGATTTGTCCTTATATCTATTAAAAATTATAGACAATAAATTTTTCATTATTAATATTAATGGAGCCAATCAACTTATTATTATTGTCGATCGTTATAATCAATATCAACAATAATGAAACCAGTCAATTGTCAGTTATAATAATTAATGGAGCCTGTTTACATCAATACAAATTAAGGGAAAAAATTTATAAAATAATGACATTGACCTATAACTTACAAGTTACGCAAACTCTTTACCATAAAATCAATCCTAATAGCTTAAATTAGGAAGAGTTTTATGCCCCTCAACTTTTCACTCGAATCAATAGGATTTTGGGAGTGTTTCGGTCGTTCAAGTAGTATTAACGTTGTGCAGACCGCAGATCCATCATCTCATTGAATTTATCAAGGATAGTTCCTTTGATCAGGTATGCATTTTGTAAATGAAAAATACTTTTCTTATGTGGCAGCACTACTAGAAAAATTGCCAATAACAAGGAAAAAATTCCCTCGCAAAACAGCAAAATTCCCTTGCAAAAACCGTCTGCGACGGAATTTGCGAGGGAACACGGTCCCTCGTTATAACCCTCATCGCAAACAAATTTGCAAGGAAAATTTGTCATATGACAATTCCGTCGCAAATTGCTACGGAAAAATTCCCTTGCAAAAAAGTAAATTTCTCTCGCAAACAACAGACCTATCTACAGTGTTTTTCCCTCGCAGATTGCGACGGAAATTTCGAGTATAATTTCCCTCGCAAATTTCCGTAGTAGAATTTGCAAGGGCTGTATTAAATTTCCGTTGCAAAATTTGCAAGGGATTATTTTGATTTTCCCTCGCAAAAAGCTACAAATTTTGCAAGGGAACATTTTGATTTTCCCTCGCAAAAGGCTACGAATTTTGCAAGGGAATTTTGAAAATTTCCGCCACAAATTCTGGAATTAAAATAAAAAAATGTATTAAATTTTTGTTAATTTTCCTGTAAACAACAAGGATTCCAAATGAACATAAATACATAAATTGAGCAACAAAAATCCAAAAAAATACTGGATAAATAATTAAATTAAAATTAAATAGTATAGCAACAAAAGTGAACAACAACAACCATCAAATCTACAACTAAAATGTCACTAAAGTTCTAAACAAAATAAAACATACAAAAAATATCTGATATATCTCTGAAGTCCTAAAAGAAGTAAAACATACAAACAACTAATATGCCTCTAAAGTTCTAACAAGGTCATCATCATCATCAGGGTCATCATCCGGCGCCGGTCCCTTCGACTTGTTACAGTTGGCTTCCTTATCCTGCATTAAAAGTCGGAGTTGTTCCTGCATTTGTTTCATAATGTCAGTTTGCTGCTTCATAAAGTTCGCTTGCTGAGTTACCTGCTCTGTCGTAGCATGCAATTGCTTCTTCGTAGCATGCAATTGCTCCTGAATCTGAGAGTGAGACACCCTCATCCTTTTAAGCTCATCCACTTACTAGACTTCAGTCGGCTAGCATATCCTCCCAGCCCGACCACCCTTCCAGTCGGAATTTGAGAGAGAATATATTCCCTCGCAATTTGCGAGGGAATTTGAGATAGAATATATTCCCTCGCAATTTGCGAGGGAATTTGTGAGGGAAATCGTGAAATTTCAGTTGCAATTTTCAGATCCTAAATTTTGCGAGGGAACTTCCGTCGCCAATTTTTTCCCTCGCTGTTTTCGTCACAGACTTACGATTCTTGCGAGGGATTTAATTTATCTTGAAAATTGCGACGGAATTGCCACCGAACTGCAAGGGATTTTGCGACGGCAATGTAGTAACGGAAATCTTGCCTATTTTCCCTCGCAATTGTTTTTCCCTTGCAAATTCCGTCACAGTTTGCAAGGGAATTTTTCCCTCACAAATTTTCCTTGCTATTCGCGACTTTTTCAGAAAAGTAGTTATCTCATGTTGTAGAAATAAGATTATAAGTTGGGATCCACGTGTAAGAGGAAAGAAAAAAAAAGATTGGTGGGATCCACCCTTCTTTTGGGTTTGAGCGATGTCGAGAATTTCAAGACTTCCTTGGAACATTTGAAGCTTAACTTGGTTGCTATAGCACAAGAGAAGAAATTCAATTCACTTCACTTCAACAACAGGCTAGGGGAATTAGGGTTTTGATCATCATTATTCAAATGTTGTAGCACAAAAATTGAATCAGGTACAAGATTGTATTAGTTTTATGATTCTTAACGGTGGATTTTGATCATTATTGATAACAAGGATTTAGGGTTTATTTGATTAGTCTTTGCAGTATGTTTTTGTTCTCGTTTCTTTTCTCTTTTTTTGTTCTAAAAACATGAAAAAGACGTTAATGACACTTTTGTAATTAACGCTGAAAGGCATCGCTGCATTGCATCTTTGAGAAATTATCGAAACCCTTCTTATGAGGTTTCAATTGATTCTTGCTTCTTCCTTTTATCGGCACGGGCATATTCATTGGGATCCAAATTAAATACCCTCTTGTTAAGGATGCATCTACAAGCAATCATAGAGGCACAAATTATAGCGGGTTCCTTCTTCCCATCTTGGTGGAAAAATTTCTTTGAGGAAATGGGTTTGAGCGATGCTGAAAATTTTAAGACTTCCTTGGAACATATAAGAATGAATAGGAAAAAAAAAAAAAAACATATTTCTCTTCAGAATGAGTACATATATAGTGATTGTCATAAACATCTTTTATATAGGACAATCAGTTTTGACCATGATAAAAAAAAAAAACTCAAGAAGATTGAAAATGTTATTCAATTTGACCATATCTTATCTGATTATTAAAAAAGATTTTACATTACAATCAATGATTTTTTATTTTCTTTTGTTGACACGATTATAATGATTTTATTGTGATCGGAGATAATTGCGATGATAAAATAAAATGTACAAAAATAATATCATCCCCAATCGCACTATTAATTGTAACTGCGCAATTTGAAATCTGTCAAAAGACACCTTAAATTTATTCCAAAAAGTATAATTCAAGAAACAATTAAGGATACATCACTATCATGGACCGAGATTTGCAATTTTTTTTTTTAATTAGTATTCATTTTGCCTTACTAAAATATTGAATTAGATGTTTATCAAAAAAAAAAAAAATATTGAATTAGATAGCCAACGCGTATTAGTGAAAACGAGTACTCAAAACCCAATAATATATAATTTATTTTAATTACCTAACAACATGTTTGAAAAAATATATTATTTTTAAAGTAAGGGAATAACTCCCAAAAAAAAAAAAAAATTAAACTAACTATCACCTAGCTGCAAGATTCCAACCTTCATTACATTAGTGATCATAATAACGATATTAGGTTCTAGAGGAGGTGCATGAATAAATTGCATTGTTATTCTGTCAGCACAAGCACTATTACCCTTTTTACAAACGGGGTTTATTTGTACAATCTATTCTCTTGATTATAAGGACAGAACAGGTCTGTGATAACCTCTAACAGAAATTAAAAACGAAAAACGAAAACAAAAAATCTCTAACAAATTTTCGCACAAAAAGGAAATTGCTATATAGATTATAATTCAAGAATCAAGTTGTTGAGATAAATTATCAACTGCCATCAAGTTGTTGTTCATATAAATAACTATGACAGTTGTTTAATGGCTTGCATTGTCGCATACACAGGTTGGTCATAAAATTTTGTCCAAACCAGTAACCGGTAAAAACAACTTGTTGTGGAATTGGCATTAAGTCACGCCAGATATGCTATTGCCAAGTTCTATTATAAAACTAGCGGACATGACCTCCATATGTACACAAAATTATCTCTAACCGCTATTTCACAATTTCAAAAGTTGCTTGGAATTTCGGAAAAGACCAAATCTCTACCATGGTCATTCCCTCCTCCTATTCTAGTGTGGTATGCAATTCTTGTCATCCAATTTTTGAGCATATATATGTTTGAATCTTGACATGTTTATTAAATATAAAGTGACATGAAATAATAACATTAGAATATATAGAAGCTTTATTTCTAAATAAAATGAGTGATAATTATTAATGGTTTACGTATGTACAGGTGAACATGATGTTTATGTTTAAAGCGTTGATGCTTTCCTCATCAATACTAGTGTTTCTATCGAGCACAACATACTCATCCTATGTATTGGATCCCGAAACTCTTCTCAGGACATCTTTGAAGAAAACTAATTTGTTAATTAATGAGCCTAAAAAAGGTTATATTGAGTCATACTATGAGGATCCTGAAAGATACATCAAGTCAGCAATTTTTGTGTCTAAAAAGTTTGAAATGAGACCAGGATTAATTGTGGAGAAAGAAATGGTAGATATTGATTTCCCAAGAGGTCATGTTGGTATTAAGAGTTTCGATGCTGAACTAATTGATGAAGAAGGGAATCCTATACCTTTGTATGAAACTTACCTCCATCATTGGTTTGCTTTAAGATACTTTGAAGATCCAAAATCAACTAAGAGTCTTAAGGAAAGAGCCATTTTTGTGAGAAACCAAGGCACGTGCCAAGGTGGTGTTCTTCCACATTATTGGGGCTTGGGAGGTGAATCACGAGGAACAACCTCAAACATTCCAGATCCTTTTGCAATAGAAGTAGGTAACCCTGCAAAAATTCCTAATGGGTTTGAAGAAAAATGGTTCTTCAACATCATGGCCATTGATACACGTGGCGTACAAGATAGGAGAGGTTGTTCTGAATGCAGATGTGACCTTATAAATATCACAAGGGAATTCCTTAGTACCAAAAAGGGTCCTGATGGCAAACCGTTGGACCCTGATTATATGGGAGGAGTCTTTTGTTGCGATGACAATTTACAATGCAAATTGAGAGAAGGATTTCAAGCCCCAACTAGAAGACTTGCCCTCAGATACAAAATAAGGTGGGTTGATTGGGACAAATTCCAAGTCCCTGTTAAGGTTTATATACTTGATTCCACCGATAATGTCAGGTCGAATGGCTCCAAAACAATCCATGAGTGCAAGGTAAATAACTTATGAATATACACTTAATTTTTTACTACACTTTTCAATGTGAATTGAATTCCAAAATCTATTAATTTGTTGGGATTTGTGAGTATAAAATATTTGTCAATTTGTTACAGGTTGAATATATGATTCCGAAAAATGGTAATAGCAACTCCCCTCATGTCCAAAAAGCAAACATCCCAATGGAAAAGGGCGGTTATCTCATCTACGGCACTGCTCACATGCATACCGGTGTTGTTAATGCAACTTTATATAGACAGGTGAAGTTCAATATTTGCCATCATTCTCGTGATGATAGATTTTTTTTTAATTTTTGTGCTTGATTTGTATTAAAGTCATAAGTTTTCTTAATAATCCATACAATTGTATGAAGACATATATTGAATTGTGTCTTCACTTCTAAAATTTATGTTTTTTGATTAATTTAGGATGGAAGGATTTTGTGTACTTCAACACCAAAATATGGAACAGGAAAGGAAGCAGGAAATGAGGAAGGTTATGCTGTTGGAATGTCTGTTTGTTATCCACAACCAGGTACTGTCAAGATTGATGATGGTGAAACTTTGACCTTAGAATCAAGATACAAAAATGATTTTACCATCGGAGCTATGGGGCAATTCTACATCTATTTGGCAGAACGACTACCACAAGATACATTGACATTATAATTCATTTTATCTACATCTTGAATAATGCAGAGCTATATGCAATCTAGTCATCAATCATATTATTCTAACCTTGAATGTTTTATTATAAAATAAACATTCTTTTTATGTAAGTGTTGTTATCGCGATCACGGCAAGTGCACCGATTGTTCAAGTAATAAAGTGTAATGAGTAAGAGTATTGTTCCCATGAGGATTAAATTTCAATTACTAATTCACTATTTACGCTTAAGTTGGAAAATCAATCAAGAGAGTAGAATCAAATTTAAATTTAAAAATAAAGGGAAAAGATAATGAGCAAGTAACTAGACCATCAAGAAAAGCAGCTAGGGATATTTGATTTCCCTCAATCTCTCCTTTATGTTATGGATTTAAACCCTTGATTGTGCATCCTTTTTCATATCACCAATTGATTCTCCTTTTTCATATCCCATGCTGATATATCAAAATGATAACAATAAATATATTATGTCATGCCTAAAATCTCTATCCAATCCTATTGCCTCGAGATAAACCAACCTTATCGGTCTTAGTGCTTTAAATATGTTCCTCGCACTGGGTGAGATAACCATTTCAGTATATTAGGGGTCCTTAAAGTACTTCTCCGCCCCTAAGTTCACGTCAAGTGTAAAAGCAGTAAAGATAACATAATACAATATATATATATATATATATATATATATATATAATACAATGCACATAAACTCAAGCACGTTGTTCCCCAGGCTAGCAACCATCACAAGAACTCGCAATCATTCCCCAGGCCCTCGGCCGTCACAGAAATATACATTGATCAAGCCACTCTCTAGGCCATGGACTGTCACAAGAATGCTCAGATTGATTCGTTCCCCAGGCTCTCAACCGGTACAGAAACTAAGATCATTCACCTGGCCAGGGATCCCATCAAGTATGCAACCTGCATAAAGTATCTACCAACATATATCCAACAAAGCATGTACACATAACATGCATTATACCATACTTCATGCAATTACATACACCATTGGTATCATGCAATTACATAACATGCATTATACCATATATAAACCAATGCCTCTTTGGAGCTAGGTGGAACAAACAGGAGATTAACCCCAAGGACCAAAAGCTTACCTTTTACAATAATGTCCTCCAATGCATAATCAATATCCAAGAGGCCATAATCACAGACCTTCACAATATCCCAACCTATTTCAAAGGCATAATGGCAATTAGAACATATGCTAGTCCACTACATTGATGTCAACGATGTCTTTTGCATGTTATGACACTTAAAGGCTTTTGGAGAAGGTAAACAAAAAATTCCAGCACTCTGAATTAATGAAAACTTTTACTCTTCGGGAGATAATAATAACCCACATTAAGAAACAATCACTAAATTTTTGTTTCGGCATAGTAATGTAAAGAATAATAATATTGAATTCAATTAACATCTACTTAACTATGGAATCAATAACGATCAAAATTCACATGCTTTTTTCAATCTGCAACAACCATCTTTGAAAATTAATATATAACACCATATAATTCAATATAAAATATGTTAAGAATCATGGAACTAATACAATCTTGTACTTGATTCCCCATGTGGCCGAAGTGAATTTAATTTCTTCTCTTGTGCTACAACAACCAAATCAAGCTTCAAATGTTCCAAGGAAGTCTTGGAATTCTCAACATCGCTCAAAGCCATCTCCTCAATGGAATTTTCCCACCATGATGGGAAGAAGGAACCAGGCATGATTGGTGCCTTAAAAGCATATTTAGAGGTGATTTACGGTCTATCGGAGAGCGGTTATTTTAACCGCCTCTAGTACACATTTGGAAGAGATTTCATGTCAACTGCTCCCGAACCCCCACTACTAAATTTGCAGACATAAATAATATTTTCTGAGTCCACTGAATTGATTCTTTCTTCTTCCTTTTACGGGCACGGGCATATTGTTGAAATTTTAATCATTGATTACACAATTACATAATCATAGGAGATTTGTATTAAATAGATTAATTTTCTTATTTGCGGTTGATTGACATAATCATAGGAGATTTGTATTAAATAGAAATAGTAACAAGTTATTTCATTTCCTTATTCATAGTTGATTGACAGCTAATTTGTAATGGACCTAGAGTCCTCATTTATGTATATTATTACTGTAGTAGAGGAAGAATAAACACGGAAAAATATTCATACTATGGAACCTTTGTTTTGACATGGTATCAGGGGCAGATTCTGTTACTTCTTCTCAGGGGGAGATACCTACTACTAGAGAAGAAATTATAACTCTTCAACACACTCCTGGACCGGATGTTACCCCTCCCACGAATGATTTTGCTACGCGTCTAACACCTATAACTGAGGCATCGTCCCTGGATGTTCTTGAATCCATACCTGAGGTAAACACTAATCCTACTCCTATTTCTTCAATTGGACCTTCTATTACTAGCATAGATGGTCCCACCTTACCTGTTAGAGTGTCACAAAGACCAAATAAAAGGTGTACCAAAATAGCTTTATGAACCAGATACAAACTCTAAGGTCAAATACCCTACCGATAACTACATGTCCCATTATAGGTTGTTAGAATCATATATTGCATCTGTTAATCAATTGTCTAGTATATTTGTTCCTAACAATGTGCAGGATGCTTTGGATGATCCAAATTGGAAGGAAGCCATGAATATAGAAATGAAGGCCTTACAAAAAAACTCAACGTGGGACCTGGTTCCTTTACCAACCGGGAATAAACCAATTGGATGCAAATGAGTGTTTACTGTGAAGCTTAAAGCAGATGGCAGCCTTGACAGATATAAAGCCAGATTAGTTGCTAAGGGATACGCACAAAATGCATTTTTAAATGAAGATTTAGAAGAAGAAGAAGTATATATGGAAATTCCACTAGGCGCCAAACATGCCAACTTGAAAGGAAATGAAGTGTGTAGATTAAAAAAAGCATTATACGGCCTCAAGCAATCACCTAGAGCTTGGTTTGGCAGGTTCTCTCTAGTCATGAAGAATTTTGGATACAAACAAAGCAATGCAGACCACACCCTACTCATAAAACATAATGGAGGAAAGGTAACAGTGTTAATAGTGTATGTTGATGATATGGTTTTGACTGGTGATGATTTATCTGAAATGGAGTTATTGGAAAGAAATTTTGCAAATGAGTTTGAAATGAAAGATCTAGGATCATTAAAGTACTTTCTTGGAATTGAGATTTCTAGATCAAATTAGGGAATTTTTTTTCACAAAAAAATACATTTTAGATCTACTTGCAGAAACAGGAATGACAACATGTAAACCAGCAGAAACACCAATTGAAATGAATCATGTATTGGGTTTATATCTTGATCAAGTACAGACTAATGTTGGTAGATATCAAAGGCTAGTAGGGAGGCTAATTTATTTATCACATACTAGGCCAGACATTGCTTATGCAGTTAGTGTTGTGAGCAGATTTATGCACAACCCAAGTGAGGATCACATGGATACTGTGTATCTAATATTGAGGTATTTAAAAGGGTGTCCAGGGAAAGGTCTGCTTTACTCAAAAAATAATAGTCTCGGAACTAAAGGCTACACATATTCAGATTGGGCTGGAGATAAAACTACCAGACAGTCAACTTCGGGATATTTCACTTTTGTTGAAGGCGATCTAGTTACTTGGAAGAGTAAGAAGCGGAAATTTGTGGGTAGATGTAGTGCAGAAGCAGAGTTTAGAGGAATGGCACATGGAGTGTGTGAGTTGTTGTGGATTAAGAGCATCCTACAAGACATAGGAATCTGCTACAATCAGCCTATGAAATTACATTGTGATAGTAAAGCTGCTATTAAAATTGGCCATAATCTCATTTGACATGATAGAACCAAGCATGTAGAAGTGGATAGGCACTTTATCAAGGAAAAGCTAGATCAAAAAATTATTCAATTTTCCTACATCAAATCTGAAGATCAGTTAATCGAAGTGTTTGAAAAAACAATTAGCAAGTTGGGCATGATTGATATCTATGCACCAACTTGAGGGGGAGTTTTGAAATGAGATAATATTTGCTGAGTTGTACAGTTGTTGGAATTTTAATCATTGATTACACTATTACATAATCATAGGAGATTTGTATTAAATAGATTAATTTTCTTATTTGTAGTTGATTGACATAATCATAGGAGTTTTGAATTAAATAGAAATAGTAACAGATTATTTCATTTCCTTATTCATAGCTGATTGACAGCTAATTTGTAAGTTGATTGACATAATCATCGGAGTTTTGTATTAAATAGAAATAGTAACAGATTGTTTCATTTCCTCATTTATGTATATAATTACCCTAGCAGAGGAAGAATAAACACGCAGAAATATTCATACCATGGCACCATTGTTTTGAAAATTCTCTTCTAAATTATGGAATTGAAAATATTAAAAAAAAAAATTTCCAATAGGATTGTTGCATATTAGTTTTGGTAGTTAATAACTTCAATAAGTTATTTTATATATATATATATATATATATATATATATTTGAAAATAATTCTGTATTTTAAATAATATGTTAGTTAGGATCAATGTTATTAAACCCGACCCGGTTATTGACCAGTCGAAGTACTGGGTCATTGGGTCAACGGTTCAACCAGTGGGTCACTGGTTCAACCGCATAACCCGGTAAGTATATGTAAATCTATAATTTATATTAAAATAATATAAATATAATTAAATAATTGTAAAAAAATACCAATTTCAAATATTTTAATATAAAAATAATAAATTACACGTCATTGTCCAACAAAAGATCAATCAAACATATAATATTTGTGATACTAGTGTTGCATAATGTTGTTAAAATCGAGATATTAAGTAAAATCAGAAGGGGATTAAAAAATCGTAAAACGTAAAATCGTAATGTAAAAATATCGTAAAAAGATGTAAAAATGTAGAAGCGTTTGGAATATTAGTAAAATCGCTTTGATGAAAAAAATCGTAAACACGTAGAATCGTAGTGAGAAATCGAGATTTTAGTGTTTCAGGTTCAGTAAACGACATCTCTAATTATAAATCAAATCAAAATTTCCTGCATATTGTATAATCAAGATAATATTAGTGTTGTATTTACATAATTTATGTAAGTTAATAAGCTGCAAATTTTCACCAAAAAAAAAAGTTACAAATAACTCAAATATTCCAAAAGAAAACAAATCATTTGTGTTTGAGAGTAAAAAAAAGATATTAATTTATGAAAATAAATTTTTTTTATAGACCGGGTCGGGTCACCGGTTGAACTGGTCGGGTCGCACCGGGTCACACCAGTTCTGTAACATGGCCGGTCCAATATGAAAATCGGACCGGTTACATGACCGGTTCACCGGTTTTCGGGTCGACGACCGGCTAGGTCGGTCCAGTTGTTATAACATTGGTTAGGATACATATTACAATTCCAAGATTTATATGTCTTTTTCCCTTTATCAATATCAAGTAATATCTCGATTTTATTTACATTGAGTACAATCTCTTGTTTCCCTTTTAAATTTTATGCCATCCTTATAAATTTGCACAAATTAGAAGTCACGTGCATGGTAGTTAAAATTGCTTGGAAGATCGTAGGATCGATCCTACGTTTTTTTTCCTTTAAACGAGTTGAATCGCGCATATAAGATCATCTTTTTCTCGGATCGGTTAAGGTCGACGTGTAAAAACGTAGAATCGGTTGGATCGTCCCCATGGTTCAAGCTATTCAAAGGGGAAAAATAGATTGACATGAAGAAGAGAGTGAAAAGGAGGAAGTTCTAGCGATTCAAGGGGAAAACCCAGATTTACAAGAAGAAGAGTGAGAGGGAGAAAGCAGCTGGCTGTTGTCATCGGTAGTGTTGTGTTTATCGGAGACCAAACCAAACATTTGCAGAGAAACAAGTCGTCGCTTGAATAGAGAAGAAAACTATTCTTTCGAAGAAAGAGAAAGAGCCGTTTATGGGATAATGGGAAGTAGAAATATAAAGATTTAAGGCCCCACTTGCTATTTAATCGTTTAAGGAAGACTAATCTTATCTCTGCAAAAAAAGTTTTTTCAGATCCGTGCACTTTTTTAGTAAAATATATATTTCTCATACAGTTTTAGTTAATTAAGTGATAAATAATTAAAAAAATTAGTGTCAATATAATTTTAGTTAATTAAATATTCTCATACATAAAATATAAAATATAATAAGTTACCCTTTTAAAATATAAAAGGTTATTCTCTTTTAAAATATAAAAGGTTATTCCCATATTCTTAGGAAAAAAACTCCTTTTAAAATTTGTGTAAATTTAATATTTTATATGTACATATACGATCTTACGATCCGTGTCGATCCTACGATTTTATGATTTTTTATTCCCTTTCGATCTTAAACAAAATCTCGATCTTAACAACATTGGTAACAACTCTAGTCAACCATAATTGAGTTAATTAATTTGTCCTTTTCCCTTAACCGATATCAACTTTCTATTATTGTCATTATAATTAATATCAATAATAATGAAACCAGTCGAAATTCTGTTATAATAATTAAGGGTTTTATAAGAGTTATGTTGTAGGAAAAATATTTGTGTTATGTTATAGAGATTCGTTTTGCGTGTTAGAATTTTTTTTATTGTTGTTATGGATCCCACAAAATGTTGTGAGTGTAGAAAATTTTTTCTGGTCATATTAAATTATAGATGATAAACCCAATAATTAATGGAGGTTTATATCAATACAAATTAAGAAGAGTTTTAAGTGCATCAACTTTTCATTCGAATCAACAGGATAGTACTTTGGAAGTGTTTTGTGTGTTTCAGTCGTTCTTCACCAAATAATATGCATTTAGCAATTTCTATTATGCCTTAAAATATAAATTGAGTGAATTAAGACTGCAGATCCTTCATCTCATTAAATTTAGCAAGGATGGATAGATCCTTTGATCAGGTATGCATTTTGTAATTTCTATATATTATGCCTTAAAATAATTCCGGTGCACATTATGAAGTTTTTTTTTTTTATATTCTAGCTGCGCGCCTTCTTTGTTTCAGTTTTTCCAATGTGCAGTTTTATTGTTCTTTGTGAAAACTAATTAGATTTTGTAGAATTAGAATGGGTTGTAGTAACAGGAAGTAACTATAAAAGATTAATGTATTCTGGTAATAAAAGAATTTTAGGAACAAGGAAATCGATGTAAAAGCAGCGTTACTAAATCCGGGTCGACCCGGGAATCAGTAAACCGGTCATATAATCGGTCCGGTTGAAACAACGGACCGGCCATGCATCAGAATCGGTGTGATTCGGTCCGACCCGGCCGGTTTTCATGAGAACCGGTGACCTGGTTGGTGAACCGGTAACCCGGCCCGGTCCCAAAAAAAAATCAAATTAATTTTTTTTTAAAAAAATTCTTAATAGACATATTTGAATATTTTTTTGCTTATTGACTTACATAAGTTATGTACCTACAACACTAATATTATCTCAATTATGCACTATCAAGAAAATTTTGATTTGATTTATAGTTAGAGATGTTATTTTCTGAACCTAAAACCCCGTATCACGATCATTATATTTTTGTTTGATCCTATATTTAGATAATAATATGTGATTTATTATTTTTATACTAAAATATTTAAAAATTTATCTTTTTTTAGATATTTAAGTATGTTTATAATTTTTTAATATAAATTATAAAATTACATATAATTACCGGATCATACGGTTGAATCAATGACCGACTGGTTGAACAAGTGACCCAGTACCTCGACCGGTCACTCACCGGGCCGGTTTTAATAACGCAAGTTTGTTAATAGTTAATAAACAAAACTGTCGGATAGCTAGGTAGCTCTATATGTATTAATAGAGACACCTAATTAAGCATTTCAAAAAAGGAAATATATTTAAGCCTACTCCTGCCTTAAAAAAGCAACTGATGCACAAAGCATGTGTTACATAAAGATATTGAGTGAATAGGTAACAGAAGGGTTATATATAAAAGTACTTCCTATCATTATAACTATGTCTTAATTCTCTTTTCTTATATTGAAATGGCTCTTTCAGAAGCAAATGCAGCAACAAAGCCAAACACACGCAAGAGAGACATTGAAATCAAGAAAGTGGAACAAAAGAATAAGGAAAGTGGGACCTTCAAGACTTCCTTGGAACATATGAGAATGAATAGGAAAAAAAAAAAACGTATTTCTCTTCAGAATGAGTACATATATATTGATTGTCATAAACATCTTTTATATATGACAATAAGTTTTGACCAATGATAAAAAAAAACTCAAGAAGATTGAAAATGTTATTCAATTTGACCATATATATCTTATCTGAGTATTAAAAAAGATTTTACATTACAATCAATAATTTTTTATTTTCTTTTGTTGACACAATTATAATGATTATGATAAAATAAAATGTATAAAAATAATATCATCCCCAATCGCACTATTAATTGTAACTGGGCAATTTGAAATCTGTCAAAAGACACCTCAAATTTATTCCAGAAAGTATAATTCAAGAATCAAGTTGTTGAGATAAATTATCAACTGCCATCAAGTTGTTGTTCCTATAAATAACTATGACAGTTGTTTAATGGCTTGCATTGTCGCATACCCAGGTTGGTCATAAAGTCTTGTCCAAACCACTAACCGGTAAAAACAACTTGTTGTGGAATTGGCATTAAGTCACCAGATATGCTATTGCCAAGTTCTATTATAAAACTAGCGGACATGACCTCCATATGTACACAAAATTATATCTAACCGCTATTTCACAATTTCAAAAGTTGCTTGGAATTTCGGAAAAGACCAAATCTCTACCATGGTCATTCCCTCCTCCTATTCTAGTGTGGTATGCAATTCTTGTCATCCAATTTTTGAGCATATATATATGTTTGAATCTTGAATTGTTTATTAATTATAAAGTGACATGAAATAATAACATTAGAATATATAGAAGCTTTATTTCTAAATAAAATGAGTGATAATTATTAATGGTTTACGTATGTACAGGTGAACATGATGTTTATGTTTAAAGCGTTGATGCTTTCCTCATCAATACTAGTGTTTCTATCGAGCACAACATACTCATCCTATGTATTGGATCCCGAAACTCTTCTGAGGACATCTTTGAAGAAAACTAATTTGTTAATTAATGAACCTAAAAAAGGTTATATTGAGTCATACTATGAGGATCCCGAAAGACACATCAAGTCAGCAATTTTTGTGTCTAAAAAGTTTGAAATGAGACCAGGATCAATTGTGGAGAAAGAAATGGTAGATATTGATTTCCCAAGAGGTCATGTTGGTATTAAGAGTTTCGATGCTGAACTAATTGATGAAGAAGGGAATCCTATACCTTTGTATGAAACTTACCTCCATCATTGGTTTGCTTTAAGATACTTTGAAGATCCAAAATCAACTAAGAGTCTTAAGGAAAGAGCCATTTTTGTGAGAAACCAAGGCACGTGCCAAGGTGGTGTTCTTCCACATTATTGGGGCTTGGGAGGTGAATCACGAGGAACAACCTCAAACATTCCAGATCCTTTTGCAATAGAAGTAGGTAACCCTGCAAAAATTCCTAATGGGTTTGAAGAAAAATGGTTCTTCAACATTATGGCCATTGATACACGTGGCGTACAAGATAGGAGAGGTTGTTCTGAATGCAGATGTGACCTTATAAATATCACAAGGGAATTCCTTAGTACCAAAAAGGGTCCTGATGGCAAACCGTTGGACCCTGATTATATGGGAGGAGTCTTTTGTTGCGATGACAATTTACAATGCAAATTGAGAGAGGGATTTCAAGCCCCAACTAGAAGACTTGCCCTCAGATACAAAATAAGGTGGGTTGATTGGGACAAATTCCAAGTCCCTGTTAAGGTTTATATACTTGATTCCACCGATAAGGTCAGGTCGAATGGCTCCAAAACAATCCATGAGTGCAAGGTAAATAACTTATGAATATACACTTAATTTTTAACTACACTTTTCAATGTGAATTGAATTCCAAAATCTATTAATTTGTTGGGATTGTGTGAGTATAAAATATTTGTCAATTTGTTATAGGTTGAATATATGATTCCGAAAAATGGTAATAGCAACTCCCCTCATGTCCAAAAAGCAAACATCCCAATGGAAAAGGGCGGTTATCTCATCTACGGCGCTGCTCACATGCATACCGGTGTTGTTAATGCAGCTTTATATGGACAGGTGAAGTTCAATATTTGTCATCATTCTCGTGATGATAGATTTTTTTTTTTAAATTTTTGTGCTTGATTTGTATTAAAGTCATAAGTTTTCTTAATAATCCACACAATTGTACGAAGACATATATTGAATTGTGTCATCACTTCTAAAATTTATGTTTTATGATTAATTTAGGATGGAAGGATTTTGTGTACTTCAACACCAAAATATGGAACGGGAAAGGAAGCAGGAAACGAAGAAGGTTATGCTGTTGGGATGTCTATTTGTTATCCACAACCAGGTACTGTCAAGATTGATGATGGTGAAACTTTGACCTTTGAATCAAGATACAAAAATGATTTTACCATAGGAGCTATGGGGCAATTCTACATATATTTGGCAGAACGACTACCACAAGACACATTGACATTATAATTCATTTTATCTACATCTTGAATAATGCAGAGCTATATGCAATCTAGTCATCAATCATATTATTCCAACCTTGAATATTTTATTATATAATAAACATTCTTTTTATGTAAGTGTTGTTATTGCGATCACGGCAAGTGCACCGGTTGTACAAGTAATAAAGTGTAATGAGTAAGAGTATCGTTCCCATGAGGATTAAATTTCGATTACTAATTCACTATTTACGCTTAAGTTGGAAAATCAATCAAGAGAGTAGAATCAAATTTGAATTAAAAAATAAAGGGAAAAGATAATGAGCAAGTAACTAGACGATCAAGAAAAGCAGCTAGGGATATTTGATTTCCCTCAATCTCTCCTTTATGTTATGGGTTTAAACCCTTGATTGAACATCCTTTTTCATATCACTAATCGATTCTCCTAAGTTAATTAATAATCGATCCTTTGACATCCTAATTATTTACTCTCTTTAAAGAATCCTAATTCCGCGGTTGTTCTTCAAAGACAATAAGCATTAAGTCCAAGAATATATTATTCTTATGTTTATCTCTTGAATCATAAGAATTAACGATGAATTCACCACGTACGATTCATGTACCAATATCTCTATTGTCATACATTCACCCTAGATCAATCTACAAGATCTAACTCATAGAAGATGTAACATCCCGTCTGCACCCGATGTATTACTATCATCATAGAGTCCACAAGTTATTTTCTTAAAGAACAATCCGAAAGAACTGACTTCGTTGGCGTAATCAACATTAAACCATGTTTACCATTTGAAAGTGTAAAAATCACGTCATAAATCCTTCATAAGTTAGTAACTTAGACATAAACAGTACTGAAACCGACAAGCTTTGCAAAAATATTTAAATTAGTTCATTATATATAAAAAAGAATATATAATAGTTATACGAAGTATTCGATGACCCTATTAAAATTATTTTGTAACCATCCCCTTTGTCTGTACTCTTGAAGAAATTAATAAAAATTGTTAATATTATTATTGTTTTTATAATAACAATAATAATAATATTAATAATAATACCACCATGAGATCTATACGGCCATGGACAATGTGGGACCGAAGAGCTTTGCTATAGCTTCAAATGTGAATAATTCCTCGCGTTGCCAAAATCATTGAACTTGAACCGACCAAAGATTTTAAATGTCTTTTAACATAAAGGACTTGCACGCCCCCATAAAATTATAATACATGAATTGTTTTTTTCAAATAATATGTTTTACATTATAATACACGATTTTTTTTTTCAAATCATATGTTTTGCATTATATCATAAACTAATAAGTGCAATTAATTTGTACTAAAAAAATAAGTGCAATTAATAACTATATGTATTATAAGTGTGTAATCCTCAATACTGCAAAAGCACTAAAAAATTTCTCATTTTCCGGATTGCACAGAGTTTCAACCTGCTTTGCTCTGCTAAGGTTATTAAGAGATTTTCATCCTCTCTACTTAATGGGTGACACTTGGATCCCATCTCTCGAGCATCTATCTATTCACCCAAGAACAATTGCCTATGCTATTTTTCTCGTGACATGTTGTGGTTAGAGAACAAGGAATCTTTGTTCGGACTCCAAAGGCAAATGTGCCGGGAACCCAACACCAAAAATGGAATCTTGGCCTATATTTTATGTCATGTCATATTCAGAAATGGATACTAATCTAGTAAAGTAAGAGTACTTAATAGCATGGGTTTATTATCTATCATTTAACATGATCATAAAAAATTTCCTACACACACAACATTTTGTGGGGCCTGCAGCAAAAAAAAATTCCGACACGCAAAACGAATCTCTATAACATAACACAATCATTTTTCCTACGACATAACTCTTATAAAATCCTAATACTATATATGCGTCTCCCCCTTATAAAATTTGGCGTGTCCCTTAATAAATGTAAAGAATCATACTACTGATGACACATTTACTTTGTTTTCGATAACAATTATAATTATATACTATGAATAAAAATCGCGATGTGGAGCGGTGACACATTTACAGTATATTTCCGACACCACTTTATAACATATTTTTTCGTTCACTATGAGTTATCATCTTACTTACTATAAAGAATTACTTTGACCCAAAATTTGAAGACATTGGATAAGGATTTTTTTAATAGTTTATATTATTCTCTAACATATTCTCTCAAGTAATAGTCATTTGCGCTTGAAACGTGTATATTTCATAGGCCCAATTTTTATTTTTATTTTTATTTTACTTTATATATACTTATTTAATTCCACAATTAGTGGCGGTGAGAATCGAAGTAATCTTATGATCACTAAAACTTTGATACAATGTAGAGAACTACTTGAATCTATAACCTTGAGATATTAAATTAAGTCCTTTGTTGTACGGTGTTAGAAAATAATATACCATTAAAAAGGACTTAATCTAATACTTTAAGGTTTTTGGTTGAAGTGGATCTTTACATTGTATCAAAGCTTTAATGATCACAAGATTACAAGTTCGATTCTCACCGCTCGATCTACTTGTGAAATTAAATAAGTATAAAATAAAATAAAAATAAAAATTGGGCCTATGAAATATCCATGTCTCAAGAGCCAAGAGCTATTATTTAAGATGATATGTTAGAGAATAATATAAATTATTAAAAAAATTACTCAATACTTTAAAATTTTGGATTGAAGTGGTTGTTTATATCGAAGATTATCATAACCGATAGTGGTTCTCTGCAGCACAAGTTCCATGTGTACATATTGAAAATCATAAAAAAAAATCTATGTCCGCGTCACTTAACCGTGTGGCCCAAATGAGCAATAATAATATAAGCTGCTGAAAGGGGACATCAAGCATTATTTCACTACTTTATTATTATTATTTCCACTCTTGTTTCCTTTTGTTTTTGACCATTGGAAAAGAAAGCATGCAAATGCCTATTAAAGATTGAGTTTATCATTAATCATTTAACATGACAATAAAAAATTTCCTACACACAATATTTTATGGGGTCCACAGCAAAAAAAACAAAAAAACTCTGGCACACAAAATAAATCTCTATAACATAACACAATCATTTTTTCTACAACATAACTCTTATAAAACCCTTAAAGGTTTCATCAATCTCGGATAAAAATAGGGAAATTGTTTTCTCCAATTGTAGGAGATAACTATCTCATGTCACGGAGACATAAAAAGACGTATTTGCATTTTCTTTTCTTTTTTATTTTTCTTTAACTTGTGGGATTCATATTTCTTATTAGTTTAGGGAAAAAAACTTTTCTGATGTTAAATGAGAGAAGTATTACCCATAAAAATATGAGGAATGATATTCTTACGAAATTTTTTAACTAACTTACTACATATCTAATCACCATTGAATCAAAGAGAGAGAATGTTAAAAAGTTTTTGAAATAAAGAGAAAATGTTGATCCAATGATGATTAGATAGGTAGTGAATTGGTAGTAGAAGATTTTGGTATTAAGAATATCATTCTTCTAACAATATATATATATATATATATATATATATATATATATATATATAGGGTCAGGATCATTTTACACCAGTGTAAGTTACACTTTCAATCTTGTTCGTTGATCCCACTTACATCTAAGGGTTCAAATTTTTTAAGAGTGTGAGCCATTGGATACAAGTGGATCAATGGTCAAGATTGAGTGTAAGACTTCTAACTCTTACACCGGTGTAAGAATATCCTGCCCCATATATATATATATAGGGAAAAACATTTCCCAAACTGCTTGAGATAATTTTATCTCCGGCTCACCCCAAAACTACGTCGTTTTGATTAATAAAGGGTGTTTATGTAATTTTAGATGAATTAATGAAGGGTATTTTTGTAATTTTAATTATTTTTATATCATATACATTTTACTGAAACACCCTTCATTAATTGGGAAAGTGACCATTTTGCCACGTTTGGACAAAAAATTTACCAGACTGCCACGCCAACAGTAAATTTTATCAAAATGCCACGCGGCATAATTCGCTACACAGTGTAGCGAATTATGCATGCAAGTAATTCGCTACACAGTGTAGCGAAATATGCCACGTCAGAACCAAAAATGCCACGTGTCACATTTTCAGAAATTCGCTACCTAAGGTAGCGAATTATGACAATATGTCAAAATTTGACATGTGTAATTTTTGGTTCTGACGTGACATATTTCGTCACACTGTGTAGCGAATTACTTGCATGCATAATTCGCTACACTGTGTAGCGAATTATGCCGCGTGGCATTTTGGAAAAATTTACTGTTGGCGTGGCAGTCTGGTAATTTTTTTTACAAAACGTGTCATTTTGGTCACTCTCCCTCATTAATTTACCTAAAATTACATAAACACCCTTCATTAATCAAAATGACGTAGTTTTGGGGCTAGCCGGAGATAAATTTATCTCAAGCTGCTTGAGAAATGTTTACCCCATATATATATATATATATATATATATATATATATATATATATATATATATATATATTGTATTGTGGCACGTGTTGTGAAGTGCATAACGGGTTAAACAGAGTAAAACATGAGTGATGTCTTCATCAAGGGGTATGCTTCCTTTAAATATACATCACAGCTTTCTTTAACAGAACTCACCAAATTCTTTTCTTTCTATTCTACTCTAATCAATCACCCTCTGTATTTCCCTCTCAAAGCTTACGATGTTTCCAAAGTTCATGAGTCCCTTCAAGGCGGAATCACAAGAAGGGAAGCAGCTGAACAAAAGAAGAAAGCATGTAAGCTCAATTGAGAGTACCCACATGAATGTTGGTCTAAGGGTTCTCACCCAAATTACAAATTCTAAGAACAAATCAAATGTTCTTGTCAAATCTGCAGTTAGAAATACAAACCAAACCATCCCTATAGACTTTTGCTTCCTTAAAGCTTGCAACCTATGCAATAAGCAGCTAAGGCCAGACAAAGATATCTACATGTATAGGTATATTGCTAAACTCTTCTTCTACTTGGAGATAGTTACTTATACAAGTGGAGGATCATTTTCTGTTAAAACTTGACCTATCTTGGATAATTCACTGTTTAAGCTACTTAATTAATCCCCTAAGAAAAATGAAGTAATTATAAATAACTGGGTATGTTTTATGAGGAGGGATATTCTCTCTACCAAAATTTTCCACTACCAACTTACTACCTATCTAATCATCATTATGATGTGATGGGTAATAAATTAGTAGTAAGAATTTTTTGTAGTTAAAATATCCTCACTCATGTTTTATTTCCTAATAAAACTTGGATATGGTTGTTATGCAGGGGAGATCAAGGTTTCTGCAGCATAGAGTGCCGGAACAGACAAATAGTTTTGGATGAGATGAGAGAATTAGAGAGCTATACAAAACAAATTGTGGCATCTTATAGGCAATGTTGTAATAAGGCATGTTACAGAGACTTGAATATAAAGTCTAGACCAGTTCCTTGTAATCAAAGGCACTGACAATAATTTTGTAAAGAGGGTCTCTCTGAAATCCCTTCATTTTGCTCAAAATAGCTTAGCTTGATAAGTATGGATCCCAACTAAAAGATGGGAAATACAACTATGGGACAGGTTATATTTATAAATTTTTTTATTTACAAACTTTTTTTTTTTACAAATTACACTATGTTAACCGATCCTACATTAATCACAAAATATACGACCGGTCCTACATTAGTGTAATTGCAAAAAAATTTATAAACGGATCTTATCCCTATAAGTATTGTTTATGAAAAATCTTATACAGTCGAGAATTTTTCTGATGTGACGTATTTATTGTCACTGGATAAATGGGTATTCCTACCATTTTATTTTATCGAACAATTATCCTTGAATTTTATCAAAATTTTGGTTATTTAATTATGTTAATTCATTATTTATGACGGAGACTCGACTATAATTTTCTTGCATATATGTACCGAAGGAATCTATAAGTCCACTATATTCCCTTATAGGGTGTATGATCATTGTATGGGCGATACCTATTGCTTTGGTATAGACCAGGCCACGTGATATGATCCCAAGTACAAGCAGATAATCAACTGAAGTATAAGCTATAAGAGAATTCAAGTAATAGGCAAATATCGATACATAACATGTTTCTGTTGTGCCCTCTGGGGGTTATTTATATTGTCATGGTATGGCTAGATCAGGGGGAAGGTCAACTCTCCTTGGGGTGTGCTCCCATGATAGCAGTGTTGGGCGGTTTAGGCGCCGACGTTGTGGCGGCGCCGCGCCCCCTGCTATTGGCTAGGCCAGCGTTGGGCAAAGGGAGAGTTTCCCTTTGTGATACCTGTGGCGATTGCCTTTAGTGGTTAATGTCCCAAGGTAGACATTTTGGTGTATCTCTTGGGTCTGCTGCACGTGGGCGTGCAGGTCCACGTCAGCCCTTAGGGCTGAGGTGGAGCTCAACGGGGGTGAGGGCCTGCGTTTCTGGGCCGCTAGATGGCCGGCCTGTTATGGACTATAAGGTCCATGTGGCGACTGGGCCTTACAGTGGTGGTTGGGCCATCCAGAACAATATACATGCAATATAATAGATAAAGTCATATGGAAGATTTTGTACACACTGTTTAATTTCCGTGCGCTTCAAATTCAGTAATAAGTATCATATCTCTTTTCTGCCCATTTTGTCTGATTAAATAAAAGAGACTTAGGAATCTAAGGACGCTGCTGCATTAATTAACTTTGGATGGGTTGAAGATATTTTGCCATCAATTGGAAGGTGCTTGCGTCCAACTCTACTATATTCCGTTATTTAAAAAAAAAATTGCTGAACCAAAAAACGCAAAGATTGTAGAAAAGTGATCCGAAAAGTCTTGAGCAAAGTTTTTGGGGTCTGGCCCAGAAATTATTTGGTGGAACTCTGATGAGAGAAAGAAATAAAGGATTAAAGAGAGAGAAAAAAAAAATTAATCCAAATATTAATATTTTAGTAGAAGAACCATGGTGCACATCTATAAAATATATATAATATATATATATATATATATATATATATATATATATATATATATATTATCCAAATGTATTGTTTTGAATATTAGGTTTATTGTTAATTTTATTTTTTCATATTATTCGTTAGTTCATCGATTAGTCTGATCCGAGTCAGGTAAAATTATATGGAGAGCAAAGCTCTCCGTATCAAATTTTAACATAACTACATTCCTACATATATTCAAATTTGATATCACTAATTAAGCTGAAATAAGCCTTTATCAATTAATCCACTTATTTGGTGGAGTCTTCTTTGTACTTAATTATATCAGAATTTCAATAACTGAAATATATAGAATGATCCTATAAAATAAAAGGCCAATAATATGTCAAAAGAGAACCCAAGAGGCGAGGTCAATGTTTCCTGTCCAATGTCTACATCCTCAATCGTATAAAGTATAAACAATATTATTAGTCAGTTTTAAAATAAATAAAAAATTCCAGCTGAATGGCAAAGTGGGATAAAGAGTTTAAGATATTATTACTAAAAGTTATTACTAAAATAAATAAATTGTTTGGATGAGTATTTTTTTTTTCAAGTTTTTTTTTCAGAAAAACAAAATATTTATTACTACAAAGTTCATTTGGATATCTATTATAAAAAAAAAGTCATGAGAAATTAAAAGTCTATTTTTTTAAGTTAAAAATTTTAAATTTTAAGATTTTAAATTTAAAAAAAAAAATCAAATATTTTTAATTGGTGAAACCGTTGAAATGAATTAAATTGTTCCATGACACTCAAGTGGTATTATGAGCGGAAAAAGAAACTTTTATCATTACGAAATCAATGAATGATCAATACAAAGAGAATCTGATATATATATATATCAGATAACAAAAGAAGCGGGAAAGAAAACGAAAGAAAACGGAAAGAAACAGTTTGACAGAAAACTAGTAAACTAACAACTAACAGTAACGGTAAGCTAACTAACCTATTAACAGAAAGCTTAACAAACTAACCAATTACAACAGAAAACTAACAAACTGTATGCTAACAAACTGTATGATAATATCCCCCCTCAAGTTGGAAGACAAATATCCATGAGTCCCAACTTGGAAATTATGGAATCGAAGGGAGTTCGAAGCAACGGTTTAGTTAGGATATCAGCCAGCTGAGCCTTAGTTGAAATAGGTAGCAAATGAATCAAACCACTGTTGATCTTCTCACGGATAAGATGACAATCCAATTCAATGTGCTTGCTTCTTTCATGGAAACTAGGATTGTGTGCTAAATAAATGGCTGATTGGCTATCACAATACACAGAAGCAGGTTTGCATGTGGAGATACCAAGATCATTTAACAGATAATGAATCCATTGGAGCTCACAGGCAATCCCAGCAAGAGCACGGTACTCAGCTTCGGTAGAAGACCTGGAAACGGTGGTTTGTTTCTTCGATCGCCAGGTGATAAGGGCAGGCCCTAAGAAGACACATATACCGGAGACAGATCTTCGAGTATCTATGCAGCACCCCCAATCAGCATCAGCAAAACCAGCTAAGGAGAGATCATTGTTACTGGGAAAGAATAAACCTTTGCTGGGAGAAGATTTAATGTAACGAAGTATCCTTGTGGCAGCCTGCATGTGAGTGTCCATAGGATTGGAAACATACTGACTGATTTGTTGAACTGCAAAAGCTAAATCCGGTCGAGTAGTGGTTAGATAAAGAAGACGTCCCACTAATCTTCTGTAAGCTGATATGTCTGTACAAGGAGATCCTTGAATACGTTGAAGTTTCTTAGAAGGATCCATTGGAGTAGAGCATGGTTTACAACCAAGGAGACCAGCATCATCAAGTAATTCCAAAGCATATTTTCGTTGGTTCATAATGATTCCACTGGAAGAGCGAGATACTTCAATTCCAAGAAAGAAACGCAAAGGACCTAAATCCTTAATACGAAATTGATTATCTAAGTGTCTCTTAACACGAGAGATTTCAATGAGATCATTTCCTGCAAGTATGATGTCATCTACATATACCAAAAGAGCAGTGAAAGAATCAATGGAATTTCTGATGAACAATGTATGATCTGCAGATGAAGAGGAATATCCAAGAGCAATTAGAGAAGTTGAAAGTTTCGAAAACCACTGTCTACTTGCCTGTTTTAATCCATAAAGAGACTTCTCAAGCTTACAAACTTGATTTGGTTTGGAACTAGAGATCCCAGGAGGTAAAAGCATGAAGACCTCCTCTTTTAAATCACCATGTAAAAAGGCATTGTTAACATCTAGTTGCTCTAAATGCCATCCCTTGGCTGCTGCAATGGCCAGTAGAATTCGGACAGTAGAGAGCTTGGCAACTGGAGAATAGGTGTCAAAGAAGTCAACACCTTCAAGTTGAGTATACCCCTTTGCCACAAGCCTGGCTTTGTAGCGTTCTATGCTCCCATCTGATTTGTGCTTGATTTTGAATACCCATTTGCAACCAATTGGCTTTTTATCTTTAGGAAGATCAGTAAGAATCCACGTTTTGTTTTGCTCAAGAGCTAGAATTTCTGCATTCATTGCTTGGCGCCAACACTCATGCTTGACAGCCTCAGTATAAGACTTTGGTTCGATATTGATGCTGATGGTAAGACAATATTTGGTATAGGCAGGAGAGCATCTATTAAAGTTAATAACAGATGATAAAGGATAAGGAGTTTTAAGGTTAAGATGATTACCTGTGGAATCCGATGGAGTTGCTGCAGAAGAAGAGAGATTACAATAGAAATCATTGAGGTATGAAGGGGGATGCCGTTGTCTAGCAGGTCGTCCAACAGCAGGTGGAGGAACAGTATGTGTCTGATTTAAATCAGGTTGAGCAGGTGTATGGTTTGATGGTATATTTGAGTTGTCATAAGAGATAATGAAAGGATCGATGACATTACATGGAATAGGAAAAACACAACTGATATCTGTATGATTATCTTGAGCTGTAAAGGGAAAAATCAGCTCATGGAACACAACATTCCTAGATACAAATACTTTATGAGATATAAGATCTAGAAGTATATACCCTTTTGTTCCATCCTTGAATCCTAGGAAAATACATTTGTGAGCACGAGGTGAAAACTTTGTTCTGTTACTTACCAAGAAACTAGCAAAGCATAAGCAACCAAGAACTTTAAGATGATTTAGGATAGGAGGTGCACCATGTAACATTTCATATGGTGTTTTGTGATTTAAAAGAGGAGTGGTGATTCGGTTAATTAAATGAACAGCATGAGAAATTGAATAAGACCATAATTGGAGGGGTAGATTTGCTTGAAAGAGAAGTGATCTAGCAACATTAAGAATGTGTTGATGTTTTCGTTCAACTACCCCATTTTGTTCAGGAGTTTCAACACATGATTTTTGGTGTATTATACCATTGTGTTGATAGTAATTGGACATTTCAAATTCCATACCATTGTCACTCCTTATCTTTTTGACAGTAATGTGAAATTGATTACGAACTAAACTGATAAAACTCTGCAAATGGTTTCGAGTCTCATGTTTATTTCGCATGAAAATAATCCAAGTAAACCGAGAGTAATCATCTACTATAGTGAGGAAGTAACGATATCCTTGGATACTAGGGATCTTATATGGTCCCCATATATCTACATGTATGAGTTCAAAAGAATGTGAAGATTTTGTAATACTAGAAACATAAGGCAACTTTTTCTGTTTTGCATAATGACAAACTTCACAGGGAACAACCGATTTATTTGGAATGTAAGGAAATTGACAAGACATATGTTTCAAAGTGGTTTCAGGTATATGTCCCAAGCGCAGATGCCATAGGATAGACTCTTTATTTGAGGAATTGAAACTGAAAGCTGTTCTGTTGACAGGAGTAGAGGTTTCAATGATGAATAATCCCTCTTCCTCTTTAGTTATACCAATCATCTTCCTGGTATTCATCTGAACAATAAAGCATTTTGAATCACAAAAGGTTAATGAGCAGGGTATATTATGTGATAATTTGCTAGCAGAAATCAAATTTACATGGAAATCTGGAACAAAAAACACATTGTGAAGGATAAGGTCATCTGTTAGGTGAATGGTACCAGTAGATTTTGCAAAAACCTTGGAACCATTTGGTAATGTAATAGGAATGGGTTTTATTGGGGTAAGGGTACTAAACAGAAAGGAAAGGTGAGTTATATGATCCGTTGCTCCGGTATCTATAACCCACCTGGTGTTGGTTTTACCTGAGGCATCGACATTAAAGGTTGTAGGATTAAAAGTGGCAGGTTGGATGGTTGCAGCATGAGCATGACTAGCATTTGCAGATGAATTATGATCAATATGACTAGTACTGGAAGCATTTGTATCATTAGTAGCATTCATCGAAGATTGAATCATGTGTAGGATTCTTTGATATTGCATCTGAGAAAACACTTCAGAATTATCCTTCCTTTCTGTATCATCTCCATCATCTGTCGCTTCTTGGATTATCATGTTGGCAGTTCTGTTTTGGCTTCTTTGTTTGAAACCTGGTGGATAACCATGTTTCTCAAAACAGGTTTCAACAGTATGGTTTGTTCTTCCACAGAATGTACAAAGTTTACTGCCACGCCCTCTACCATTGGTATTGATACGTCCACGACCACGGAAAGAATTACCACCACGAGAAAAAGATGGCACAAATGAGTTACTGGTTTCAACACCAGTCACAAAATTTCGTTGGACTGCAGCATTATTGAGTGCTTTAAATTCTTCGTTTAATTCTGAATGAGATTCAGAATTTATTTGTCTTTCTTGTTGACTAACCAAAGAAAAGATTTCATTTACAGATGGAAGAGGTCGCATAAGCATAATTTGAGATCTCACATTCATGAATTGTTCGTTGAGTCCTCTAAGAAATCTGATGGCTCGATCTTTTTCTCTTCCTTCTCTTACTCGGTTGGATAAGCCGCATCCACATGGCACAGCACAAATACAGCTTGGAAGAGGCTGTAAAGTTTCAAACTCATCCTAGAGTGCCTTAATTTGGGTGTAAAAATCAGATATAGAGCGTTCACCTTGTTGAACACGATAGATCTCCTCCTGAAGGTCTGCAATTCGAAAGGAGTCTGCTTGTGAAAATCTTTGATAAAGATCATTCCATGCATCTATTGCATTTTCTGTCCACAAGACTGATTGTAAAATGTTTGCGTTTAATGAACGATGGATCCAAGAAAGAACCATCATGTTGCATCTTTGCCAAGGATCATACATCGCATCTGTAGGAAGAGGAACTGGTATTGTACCATCGATGAAGCACAACTTATTCTTTGAACGAAGTGCCATCTTCATTGCACGAGACCATGAGTAGTAATTCTTTCCATCGAGAAGATTTGATACAAGAACTAATGCTGGATTTTCACCTGAATGAAGGAAGTATGGATTTCCTGGATTCGTCAGATATTCAGGGAGAGCATTCGCCATGGTTCAAATCACGAAGAGAGAAGGAAGAAAGAAAGAAAGAACGAACTAGAAGAAGAAAAAAAAAATGGTTCAGATGAATACCAGAGCTCTATATCAGAGCTCTGATACCATATTATGAGCTGAAAAAGAAACTTTTATCATTATGAAATCAATGAATGATCAATACAAAGAGAATCTGATATATATATATATATATCAGATAACAAAAGAAGCGGGAAAGAAAACGAAAGAAAACGGAAAGAAACAGTTTGACAGAAAACTAGTAAACTAACAACTAACAGTAACGGTAAGCTAACTAACCTATTAACAGAAAGCTTAACAAACTAACCAATTACAACAGAAAACTAACAAACTGTATGCTAACAAACTGTATGATAATAAGTGGCCCATATCCATAAGCCTGTCAATCCAAAGGGCAATCGATTGGATTTGTTGTTGAAAAGTGATACTCTTACCTTTGAAGCTTAATTAATATGTGGATAGAATAGGTCGAAAGTACAAATTACATTTAAACCAAAACGACAACAAACAAAAGAGAATAAGCTAAATATAAATTCTTAATGTGTGTCTTTAAATATAAATAAAATTTTAAAAGCATTAAATAAAAATAAATAGTCAATATCTTCAAATTTAAAAACTAAAAATAATATTTTTTTAACTTAAAATTAATAATAAATATTATTATTTTCTTTAAATTTTTCTTAGATATACACATTAAGAAGGTTATACTTACAACATATTTTTGTTTATAACCTTTTACAATCATATCTTAACCGTTGATTTCCGTCAATCAACGGTTATTATCTTCGCAAATCAAATTCATTAATTAATTATTAATTTACAATAAATAATAATTGTTAATTGATAAAAATCAACGATTAAGATATAATTATAAGAGGTTATAAACGAAAATAGGTTGTAATTATAATTTTCATCTTAATATAATTTATAAAATGATATATTTGTAACCTTTAAAAAGTACATTAGCAAATCAAACGAAGACATCCAAGTCCTCAATAACCCAACAACCCAATTAAATTTGAGAAAATGTTTATCATTTTAAATGACATAATTTATATCATTTTACTCTCATAAATAGGTGGGACCCACATCTTTATTTTTTTGTCAACAGTCTCTCCTCCTTTATCTATCTCTTTATCTCTCTTAAAATGACACAACTTTACATCCTTTAAAATGACACACACTTTTCTCATTAAATTTTTCGGCACATACTTAATTTGTTGTATCCCGGAAGTCGCGGGAAATTAAATGGCTTTTAATTTCTTCGCAAAATTGAAGTAAAAATATTAGAGTTAATCAAAGAGTTGTATAGTAACTATCAAACTATAATCTTTTTTGAAATAACTAACCCCACAGGCCACAATAATATAAATGATTCTGCGAATTATCTCTCAAGGAAAATACATATAGTTTATAAATAAAAAATAATTATGATACCTCCGGGTTATACAAAAAAAATTAAAATAACTATGATATTATATGTAAATGAGTAAGGTTATATTTACAAACTTTTTTTTACAACCTCTTACAATCATATCTTATCATCATTGATTTCCGTCAATCAATGGTTATCATTTATTGTGAATTAATAATTAATTAATTAATTTAATTTGCAAAAATGATAACCGTTGATTGACGGAATTAATGATGATAAAATATGGTTGTAAGATATTGTAAAATAAAAAGGTGGTAAGTATAACCTTCCCTATGTAAATATGGGAAAAACTGCTCTTATGTTACATGTGATAATTTTCTCTCCTATACACCCTTTGATAATCGTGCCACATTTTTCTTTTATTTTTTATTTTTCAGATAGTGGAGCCCACAAATTTATCTCCATGACATGAGATAACTTATCTCCTTTAACATGATATTAATAAAACCCTGTAAATATACTATCAGCTGTTCAAACTGCTACAGTCTATACAGTTGTGATTAATTAATGCGGTTGGTACTCTTTATCGGATTTGGATTTCATGTGGAAAAGTGGTTATATGGTCATGTTATTTGATCACGATCATTTATTTAAAAATCATACATTTTTCTCTCTTATGTCATCATCAATGAATGATTGTGATCAAATAACATGACCTCACATGAAATGATCCAAAAATCCTCTTTTATCTAATCAACGTGGGGATTAGTTTTAGGGAAAATGTTGTCCTTTCACAAATTGTGTATTTTTATAAACTTATAATTATGTATTTTTTTAGTATATAATTATAATATTATAGTTATATTTTTTTTCATTTTTCACATCAGCCAATAAATTCTGAAAAAAAAAATGATAAGTGTATGGACATATGTCCTTTAAAATTAAAGGACAGTCTTTTTTCCCTTGCTTTTATTAAAAAAGCTTGCATATTAATTATTAAAATCGGCCTATGAAATAAAAAGCACGATATAATTATGATTAAATTCAATATTCGATCCCTATAACTTTCAATTATTTGAATTTCAGTCTCTCTATACATTTTTTAAATTTTAGTCTTTATAATTTATTTTCATTGGGAATTATAGGGACTTACATTTAAAAATAATAATATAGGGACTAAAATTTAAATTACTAAAAATTGTAGGAACGAAGTTTTTAATTTGTCCCATTAATATTTTAGTTACTAAGTTAAAAATGTATGGCCTGTACTTATGTGGGGCATTGTTTTCCCTGGGAGAAACATAACTCTGAATCAATATACAGGAATGGCGCACGCACCAAAGTAATGTATTATGGCTAGGGCTGGCAAAATGGGCTGAGCCCGTCGGGCTGGCCCATCCCGCCCACCAAACAGGGCGGGCTGGGTTGAGTTTTTCAACCCACCAGCCCGCCAAACCCGTCCCGCCAAACCCATCAGCCCGTCGGGCTCGGCCCGCCACGGGGCGGGCTAGCCCGCCAAGCCCCCTTTTTTTAGGTTACCCAATTATTATTTAACTTCGTACCCTAGATTTCTATGCATGCAAGTGACTTTTTCGCATTGTTGTGGACTGCTCATACAACACTTTGTTACTTGTTTTGTTATTCTGTTTTACCTTGATATGATTTTAATTTTTATTATTATTTCTGGATTGAAAGATGCATATTTATATGTAGATTATTAAACACTGATCTTCTTGGTTTCATAAGCACATTAGGATTTTATGCAGATTTTTATATGCTTTTATGCACACAAAAAAAATGTGTTTTTATGCAGAATTTAATTTTTTGTATTTTATTTTTATATTTTTTTATTTTAGGCGGGCTGGCCCGTAGCCCGCCAACCCACTCATAAAACGGGCCGGGTTACTCAATTCAACCCATTTTGTCAAAACGGGCCGGGGCGGGCCAGCCCATTTTAGACGGGCCAGTGGCGGGCCGGGGCGGGTCGGGGCGGGCTGGCCCGTATTGCCAGCCCTAATTATGGCATTACAATTTGAATGCCATAGAAGGTTGGTTTAAACATAAATATTTGTCTAACTCGTTCAAGAAACATCTCATCTTTTTTGCCATGATGACTTTTAGAACGTGGGGCTGATTGGCTGAAGTAAATAAAAGATTAGAAGGCAATAATTGAAGGAAGGTAGGAAGAAAAAAGATAAAGAATGGGAGAACGAGAAAGTTCTTGATAAAAAAGTTGGGTTCAGCAATTATTATTTTTTTAAGAGAAAATGTTACTCATATCACTTGAGATAAAGTTATTTTCAGCACCACACCAAAAAAGAAAAGTTATTTTCAGTAATTTTAAAATATACGTAATTTTGAGATTGAAAGGGTCTTTTCACTATCAAGTTTGCTTATGTGTATTTGTGCTGGGCTGATAATGTTGCTGGATCTAGTCATTGGGATCTGGTTTGGCATTGGGAAGGCCTACAAAGGATCAGATTTTTTCTTTGGTTATTGCTGGGAAATAAGCTCCTTACTAATGTTGTGAGAGTTAGGAGACATATGACTTCTTTTGCTGCCTGCCCCAGATGTCACAGCAGTGTAGAGGATGATGATCATGTGTTTAGACAGTGCCCCTGGGTTAGGGAGGTCTGGGTCTGTTGGGTGGAGGACAGGGAGTTGGTTTCTTTCTTGAGTATTGATATGGAGTCCTGGTTAATCAAAAAGCTTGACAGGAACAAGAGAAACAGTAGCTGGAGAATAAAGTTTGGGATAATTTGTTGGTTTATTTGGAAGGATCGAAATAGCTTAGTGTTCAATGAGAAGGGATCCTCCCCTCAGGAGATATTCTCTCAAGCTTCAATTTTTGAAAATAATACTCTAACTGCTAATGATATGTTGTCTTTGGCTGGCCTCACAGTGGACAGGTTTGAGGAGGTGTGGGTGGCTTGGAGGCCTCCACCAGTTGGGAAGGTGAAGCTTAATTTTGATGGTGCTTTTTCAGGAAGTGGTTCTAGAGCTTCTTGTGGTGGAGTTTGAAGGGATGGAGCTGGCAATTGAATTATGGGCTACTCTCAGAAACTTAACCCGGAATCAGTCTTGATGGCTGAGCTCTAGGGTCTTGCTCTTGGGTTGAATGGGCGTGGAGTCAGCACTTGAATCAGATCATTGTTGAAGGAGACTCCCTCATGGAAATCCAGCTGGTTAGAGAGGAATGCACTTCTTCTCACCCTTGTTTTATTCTGGTTTCCAGGATACGAAATTTGTTGTTATATGACTGGGTAGTAGAGTTTGAGCATGTTTATAGGGAAGCAAATCAGGTAGCTAACTGGTTAGCTGTGTCTGGTAATTCTAGTGACTGGTGTACTCAGTGGTTTGAGAGGGTTCCTGCTGGCTGTGAGGAGTTGTTTGAGGAGGATGTGAAGGGTACTATAGTACCCAGATCTGTCTGTCTGTAGTCTCTTTTTCTTTCCTTTATGTTAAAAAAAAAATGAATTAACAAAAGATATTATAAAAATTTTGATTGTATTTTATATGAATTTTACTAAAACACATTTCATTAATTTCCCCAACCTTCAAAATGACATGATTTCATATCTTGTGATAGGAGAATTATAAATCTTTATTTTAATTTCTTTATTGATAATTAAAAAATGATCATTAAAAAATTTATTTAAAATAACCACAATCTTTCTTGATGAACGTGAACAAAGCTTCAGACGTTTAGTAATCCACCGATGGGGTGTAATTTACTGGTCCGTAATGATCAGATGGGGGTAGCCTACCCCAGGTTTGCCTAGTTTGTTTTTTATTTTATCTTCTATTTTCTGATGTATCTCAAAAAAAAAAATTAACTACCGACTCTCTAACCCTACAAAAAGCTTTTTTGTTTATTCTAAATGTTTAAAAATAGGAGAACACAAGGCTCATATTGTACGAGACTTGTTATCTCATGCTATAGATATAAAGTAAGTGTGGCTCATTTTTTAAATAAATAAATAAATATCAGCACAACTTTTGATATTTGAGTAGGAAATGTATGTTATCATAACATGAGAAAAACATACCTCTTAAAATATCTATGGTTTAAACTTTAAACTTTGAAGTATGTAATTACATAGGAATTAATTAATCTATTAAATAACTTGTATTATACAAAGAAACATATTTGATTAATTAGCAATATGAGTAAGGTAATGTCCCAAACAAGGATTTTTCTCTTAAGATTCGAAGGTTCTATTTATATTTAAAACTCAAACTTAGCAAAATGGTCCAAACTTCACCCCTCTGAACTATACTGATCATAATTACAAGATTCCTAATAATTGCATCTGCACCACTATTGCAAACCCCACATGTTTTCTCTAATTTAGTAATTTAAGTACCCGCCATGGTATCTTATCATTTTCCCCCCCTCTCTTTTTTGGTTATTCCTTTTACCTCCTTTTCTTACTTTCTTCCTAGGACATCGTTATGGGGCCTCAAGTCCAACATCAACGCACTTTAAATTTAAAATATTTCTCTTCCTATCTTGTAATCTATTTTGGCTAATTTTTTTCCCCCTCCATGCTAATAGATGGGTCACTTTTCCCTACATGGTAATATATTTTGGCTTTTTTCCCCCGTTGATTAACCTTTATACTGGAAATAGAGTGATATAAAATCCAAATTATCCTTTCACTATATAGGCAAAGAAAGTATAACTTGGATTTTCCAGTGTCCAAGTGTTTCAAATTCATGGGCCGGGGAAATTTTAGGTCCCCACCAAGGCAACTTGTAGTTAAGATCATCAAGATTTGAGTCTAAAGAAAAACAACACCTTGCCAAGAGGGGTCACCAACAACACGATTCAAGGAGGATGATGATTATGCTATAGTGTTTATTTCTAGAAAAAAAAAAAAAAAAAAGCTTTATGCATTTCTCTCGGAAGCATAACACCTCCTATACTTAAGATATGCGATAAAATTAAGAGTATAAGTGTATAAAAATAAAATAAAACTTGTTATAACAAAAAAAATTAAAATTATGGAAATGTAATACAATATGCGTGTTAGAGTGTATGATTTAATGGCCAAAAGGCCCCGCCATCTAAGTTTCACTTTCACTTCCAAAATGTCAATGATGACACTCGCTGAGCAGTGAGCAACAACTGTTGATCGAGCAGGCCCCACCATGCATGCGAAGCTGAACCTTTTCTTTGGGTTCCACCTAATTGGACTTCATTGCATACACTTAATTTAATTTTATATTTTTCCTTCTTTTAGATTTGGAATATATATATATATATATATATATATATTTATAATTTTTTTTTACAAATTACATAGTATGACCGAATCATATACTTTATTGAAGTAGTCATATTTATTGTAGTTTGTAGATAAAAAATTTGTAAATATAACATTCCCATATATATATATATATATATATATATATATATATAAGGAAAAAAAATTTGGTAAGCAGAAAAAAAAAATATTTCTTCTACTAAACACTAAAACAACATAGTTTTACAGTTGTAAAAGATAAATTTATCTCTTATGATAAGAGAAACGTTAATCCCATATATATAGGAATAAAAATTTGGAGGTATTTCTTGTCTAATTCATGTAAATAATTTTTTATAACACTCTTTATGCTATGCATTTTTACGTGCAATAAAACTGAACACAAAATAGAGAGACGTGGTTTTTTTTTTTGTGAACAAAATTTTGTAACTTAATTTAATGAATAATAAAAGGGTTTTCGTTTTATCGTTTAACATGATAAAACAAAATTTCTCACACACACACATCATTTTATGGGGCCCACACTTTTTAAAACAAAAAAAATAAATAAAAATTAAGGCACGCAAAATGAATCTCTATAATATTACACAATCACTTTTCCTACCACCTAACTCTTATAAAACCCATAATAAAAATTCAATTTTTTTGTGTTATTTATTGTGTTATCGTTTGTTTAGTATTTATATTATTTCTTAAAATAAAATAATATATCTTTTAAACTATTTATATTTTATTTTTTAATAAATCAAACATACAAAGTGGCAATCTTTCTTGTCTATTGTGAATCTGTACGAGATTATATGAATGGATCGAAAGGTAACCAGATTCAAACACGCTTATATACTAATTGAATGACCAGTACAACTACATAACTGAAATATCTAGGTTACACAATTTCTCGAACTATAAATGATTTTTATTTTAGAAAAAACTACTTCAATAATCATAACACTGACAAAAATGTCACTGTTCATTAAGTCTTTTTACTCAAATGTCACTCGAACAGTGTTATTTTTTAATATGTCACGTGGGCAAGTTTGTTGGGCACTGTAACGAACTCGTTTTGCAGACGTGTCACGTTTTTAGTGGACACCAAATACCAAGTTCGCTATTGGGGTAACGAACTTGGTTGAATACATAATTTGCAACCAAGTTCGCTACCGCATGTAGTGAATCTGGTGTCCATTAGAAATGTGACACATCAAGAAATCGAATTCGCTAAATTATCTAACTAATCTAACCACGTGACATATTGAAAAATAACATTATTCACATAATTTTGGTAAAAAAGTAATTGCGTGGCAGTAAAAAACTTGGTGATTGTCACTGTTCCTCAATAATCTAATAGGTATAATCTTGCTCATCATTTTTCATTTTATCTTTGACTATAGCTTGAAAAAGAATGCGAGCATACGTGGATTTTGTTCTTTCTTTCGGTTTCAATTTCATTTTGGTGAAATGGAACACTTGAGTGTATATAAATAGGTTGTTTGGATTCAGTGGAAAGTCAAGCATTTGACAGAGAGGATGGGTCTCGGTTGCCCACAGCATGGGTGGGTGACGTAATTCATGTACCCAATTCTGGGCCACACTTGATTGGAGCATTAATTGAAGAAGCCAAGCAATGCAAGTTCAGGGTTGGTCTGTCATAAAAACTTGGTGCAAATAATTAAATATTTTGGACCAACCTAGTGCTGTAAAGTTTTCGTTATGGACACTGAACTACTGAAGTTATTTGTTTATTTGTAAAGAGACTCATTACATTATTTGAACATTGTTACTTTCAAGTCAAGTGGGGACAATACTAATCTTTTTTGCGACAAGCTTCATTTGATTTTGAATAAAAGAAAAAACCTTTTTTAAGTTTTTGAATTTTTCATATAAAATTGGAGGATATTATATTTATTACATTTTTTTTTCTTACCACTTCTTATTATTACTAAAATCAAATCAACAAACTACACTATCTTTTTATAATTACACTATTTTATAACCATCAATTTAATTTTGATCCAAAATAACAAAGTTGATAATAAAAAATAATTATAATAAATTAATTTTCTAACTAACTATCTTCTCCTCTTATTACACTATGTTTTCTGAGAGAACATAGTGTAATTTATAAAAAATCTCAAAAAAAGTTTGTAAAAGGATCTCTCCCATATAAAATAATAATAACAAGTATAAGTTATGGGTTTTATGTTTATCATTTAACATAATATAACATCACTTCCCTATGACACATTAAAGAGATATGGTCCACATTTTTTTTCTCTTTCATCATTTCACCTTATCTCTCCCTTTTAATGTGAGAGTTAAAAATAACACTTACATTATTTTATTTTATTTTATGTTACCTAACAGTAATAAAACCCATAAGTTATCCCATAAAATTGTAAAACATGTCATTGGTAAACGTATGTGAATATATAACTGGACAACATATATACGTTGTGTACTGTGTGTCCATGCAGATAAAACATAAAACATGGTCACACTCTTACACTAGTTTATGAAGATACCTACAGAAAAAAAAAAAATTCGCAATTAGAATTAGGAAAAGATTCACATTTTCAAATCCAAGAACACTACACGACAACCAACCCATCCCAACACAACTCTACTACAGCTACTGTGATACCTCACCAGTCACTACTCTGAACACTTTGCAATTTGCATCCTACAACCACAGGCATCATTTTTGTACTACTACCCTTAACTATTCCTCCTCTTCTTTCCACCACTCTCATAATAATAATAATAATAATTATTATTATTATTATTATTATTATTAATCACCTTCCCTTCCTGCACTCACAGACTCACAGTACAGTCACACAACCATGCACTCACGTCTACATCCACAACACCACTTCCTTTAACTCCTTTAAATTTTGTTCACAACACAACGAGTCCTTCAAATTTCAATGGCTCCTTCTTCCTCTTTCTCTCTTTCCCTTGTACTCCTCTTCTTCATTGCCACATTCTCACCACTACCTTCTTCTTCTTCTTCAGAACCAGATAAGAAAACCTTCATAATCCAAGTCCAACATGAAGCAAAGCCTTCAATTTTCCCAACCCACAAGCACTGGTATGAGTCCTCACTCTCCACCATTTCAACAAACCCTATTATTCATGTATACGACACCGTTTTCCATGGTTTCTCTGCAAAGCTCTCACCTTTAGAGGCTCAGAAGCTTCAATCACTCTCACATATCATGACCCTTATACCAGAACAAGTTCGCCAACTCCACACCACGCGTTCCCCTCAGTTTCTCGGTCTCAAAACCGCTGACAGAACCGGGTTGCTCCACGAGACTGATTTCGGGTCGGATCTTGTTATCGGAGTTATCGACACCGGGATCTGGCCGGAGAGGCAGAGCTTCAACGACCGCGATCTTGGCCCCATTCCCGCCAAATGGAAAGGCACGTGCGTCGCCGGAAAAGACTTTCCGGCGAGCTCCTGCAACCGGAAACTCATCGGAGCACGGTATTTCTCCGGCGGGTACGAGTCCACCAACGGGAAGATGAACGAGACGACGGAGTACCGTTCGCCGAGGGACTCCGACGGCCACGGCACGCACACGGCGTCGATCGCCGCCGGCAGGTACGTGTCGCCGGCGTCCACTTTGGGCTACGCCAAGGGTGTTGCCGCCGGCATGGCTCCCAAGGCTAGGCTCGCCGTGTACAAGGTGTGCTGGAACGGCGGCTGCTACGACTCCGACATACTCGCGGCGTTCGACGCCGCCGTGGCCGACGGCGTCGACGTGGCCTCACTCAGCGTCGGAGGTGTCGTGGTGCCGTACTACCTTGACGTCATTGCTATCGGTGCATTTGGGGCATCCAACGCCGGCGTTTTTGTCTCCGCCTCCGCCGGAAACGGCGGTCCCGGCGGCCTCACCGTCACCAACGTGGCACCTTGGGTGACAACGGTTGGTGCTGGAACCATAGACAGAGATTTCCCTGCTTATGTGAAGCTTGGAAATGGCAAGGTTATAAATGGGGTTAGTATTTATGGTGGGCCGGGTCTAACTCCGGGTCGGATGTACCCGATTGTGTATGCGGGTACTGAACAAGGTGGGGGTGATGGTTATTCTTCTTCACTTTGCTTGGATGGTTCGTTGGATCCTAAGTATGTGAAGGGCAAGATTGTTGTTTGTGATAGAGGCATTAATTCAAGAGCTGCTAAAGGTGAAGTTGTGAAAAAATCTGGAGGAATTGGCATGATTTTGGCTAATGGTGTGTTTGATGGTGAAGGGTTGGTAGCTGATTGTCATGTACTTCCTGCCACCGCCGTCGGTGCAACCGGCGGCGATGAAATCAGGAAGTACGTTGCGGTGGCCGCCAAGTCACGGTCACCGCCAACGGCTAGGATTGTGTTCAAGGGAACTAGGCTTGGTGTTAGGCCAGCACCTGTGGTGGCATCTTTTTCAGCTAGAGGGCCTAATCCTGAATCACCTGAGATTTTGAAGCCTGATGTTATAGCACCAGGGTTGAACATTCTTGCAGCTTGGCCTGATAGAGTAGGACCTTCTGGGGTTCCTTCTGATTTGCGTAGGACTGAGTTTAACATACTTTCAGGTACTTCAATGGCTTGTCCTCATGTTTCTGGTTTGGCTGCTTTGTTGAAAGCAGCACATCCTGATTGGAGTCCTGCTGCTATTAGGTCAGCATTGATGACTACTGCTTATACTGTGGATAATAAGGGTGATACTATGTTGGATGAGTCCACTGGGAATGTTTCATCAGTCTTTGATTATGGAGCTGGCCATGTTCATCCTGAGAAGGCCATGGACCCTGGCTTGATTTATGATATTTCTAGTTTTGATTATGTCGATTTCTTGTGCAATTCAAATTATAGCACCAAAAATATCCAAGTGATCACAAGGAAGGGTGCAGATTGTAGTGGGGCAAAGAAGGCTGGACATACTGGGAATTTGAATTACCCATCTTTGTCTGCAGTGTTGCAACAATATGGTAAGCATAAAATGTCTACACACTTCATTAGAACTGTGACCAATGTTGGGGACCCAAATTCAGTGTACAAAGTCACCATTAGACCACCAGCAAAAATGGTTGTCACAGTGCAGCCAGAGACCCTATCTTTCAGGAGGTTGGGTCAGAAGTTGAACTTTCTTGTTAGGGTGCAAACTAGGGCAGTTAAGCTTTCCCCTGGAGGTTCTAGTGTGAAGACTGGTTCCATAGTTTGGTCTGATGGCAAGCACACTGTCACAAGTCCCTTGGTTGTGACAATGCAGCAGCCCCTGGATTAGTGTGTGGGGTTTTGGGTGTAGAAATTTTGTCCTTTTATCCATCTTGGAACTCTTTTAGCTCTCTATGTATAATAGATAATGTGCTCCTGAATGCTTTTCCATTTCTGTGAACTGGTGGAAGGTTGATTGTAAGAAATAGTATGAAGGTACTGCCAAAAAGGGGAAAAAATTATTAAAAAAAAAAAAAGAAAAAGAAGAAGAAAAGTAAGTATTTCTTGTTGTAAAATTAAGAAATGTCTGCAGAAAATGTTTGTGTTTAGAAAAGGACAAGGAAATTGGAAAGTTCCCCTTCCTTTTTCAGTAATTTGGTTGAATCCTTTAAATACTTTTTTATATTTTGTTTAGTCAAATATTTGGTAAACCCATGTGCATAAAGATGGTAATGTTTTATGCTGAATGAAACTTTGCTGGTTGAAAAACCAAATATTTGGATGCTATGATGATGACAAACACGACAAAATCCATAAAATATTTAGTGTGATTTTATTGTCTTCTTTTCTGTAGTATTTATCAGATGGACTGAAACCATGCATAAAGGAATAGGATGCAAGTAATAGAGGATATCGTAAATTATTAAAATAAGAATCTAGAAGATATATTTAAGATAGAGGAGTCACAAATCTTAATAAATATAAAGTATTACTAAATCATTTCTAGCACAAATCTTAAATATAATTAAACCAAAAATATCAATATTTCAGAAGTTAGCGTATTAGTCATTGTAAATAAAAAATAAAAGGCTATAACTTAATGAATTCTTATAATGTTTCATCTGTATGGTACAAATTCATCAGAAAATATGAATAACAAGTATAGAATTCAGATTAATTAGCAATATCCAAAGAGTATCTTACACAGATTATCTATATTTAATACAATAGCTATTTCAATCCATCTATGATTTTTGCATTGCAATATCTAGTATATGCAGGTAGTTTACTTTTGACATACCAAAAAACAGAAGTAATGAATTGCTGACGTCAAGTTCGTATAAACTTTTAGCTCCCGGAGTCCTTGTAAGAATCCCAATAAATGAAAAATTATATGAACAGATTTGGTCATGTAAGACGCAATGATAAAGGTTAATTCAAAAAGCTAACTTAGACGTGCAAACAAAGAATAAATATTAGGTGCATCTATTGCAAAAAATTATATTGACACTGGTCAGCAAAATCTGAAGGGTGTGTAAGGAAAATTGTAATTCCGACACTCTGAATCCAACACACATTATAAAAATTCAAAAAAACTTTAAAGGCTGCGTTGAGTTTTTAGTCTAACTATTAAATCCCAATAAATTAAAATTTAATATATTTGGTCATGTTTTTTTGTAAAATTCATGAATGATATAAGTTTAATTCATTTTTTTATTAAATTATTGAATATTAAATACAATATACACCACATAAATTTAAAAATATTATTTAATATGAAAATAGTACATGTCAATTAAAATTCATTTTTTAGAATTAACGTGTCAAATTTTTCGTGTATCTCCTCTATTGTGTATTACACTCATTGCATCAATATAAAAATCAGCAGAAAAGAGAAAAAATTTGACGGATAAAAGAGAAATTTGACTTACGTGTAATGTTTCTATGGGTGGACCAAAGATTTATTCTCAAAAAGAAAGCTTCTTAGCTGGAAAAAAGGGCCAGTTGAAAAGAAACTTGTTTGCCAACCGTGGCACAAGATTATGAGAATTCTTTTTTAAGCTGCTTGTCGTGTATGCATCATTAGGTTCCCTTTGTCCTCTTTAGGTTCCCTCTGTAAACACACTCCTTTTGTCTTCTGTTTTTTTTATAAAATAAAAAATAAAAAATATCTGAGCATACGAACAAAAAAAACTTAAAGTAAAAGTACTCTATATATTTGATTCTAGGGTTTTTTTTTATAAAAAAGTTATATATACAAAAAAATAGAATAAAAAATATCTGAGCATAGAAAAAAAAACACAATAAAAAAATAAAAGTACTCATGTTATGAGAATATTTGTTTCTATATATTAAATTAGAATTCATTCTCAGTGGTTAAATCTCTTAATATATTATCTCTTATAAAATGATACATGTCATTCTTGACTTCTCATGTTTTAAATTTAAATTATTTTGATTAAATTATGCACTTTTTTATGATGTGAAATATTTTTAAAATCTACTTAAATTGATTATGTACATCTCCTTTTATAAATTTAAACATTTCTTCTCTTAAATATTTTTATATTTTATCTAAATTTATGGATATTTGTGCAATAAACATGTATATGTCCTATATAATGCTTTAGAATGAGATAAATAATAAACCCTCCCTTGATTTTTTAATGTATAAACAAAGAGGATAAATGAATGCTACTATAGAATTTTATGACTTAAGAAAATGATTTAAAAAGAACATTTTTAAAACGAAGAAGAAAAATGAGAATTCTGATGCTATTGAACAACAAAACTAAACTGGCCTAATACAATTTCCTGGCCCGACAATGATTACTAATTCTTTGTCAAAGTAGAGTTTGGTTTGAAGCCCATAAATATGACATTCTCCCCAAAAAAAGTTGTTTAACTTTGATACTTTTACAAGCCCAAATATTAAAAATTTGTTTGTAATGTAAAAAAATAGAATATGATCGAGTAAAATAGATTATCATTCAGATAAAAATTATCCCATTCCATATACAAAAAAATACACTTAGTATAAAATTAATAGGCAGTAATAACTTAGAAAAAATATCAAATGAGAGAAAAATAAATCAGGGTATAAAATCCAGATAAATTGTGCCTCTAGAAGTTAAGAAAGACAACATATTTCCTCCGTTATAAAAAGTAAAGTAAAAAAAAAAAAAACTAAATGACCATCAGTTTGAAGAGCTAGTAAAGAGACAGTGCTAGAATGGACATCAGCAAAGAATGAAAATGACATCGGCCAAGGAAGGGTCGGGAAAAAGGCAATGTTGCAACTGGAGTACAAGTCGATGGACCTAGTGTAACTGGAATAATCCGCGGACCAGGCAACAACAGAGATAATGGGAAAAAGACATCGTTGCAACTGGAATACAAGCTGATAGAGCCAGTGTAAATGAAATAATCCGCGGACCAGGCAACCACAGAGATAAATGGGAAAAAACATTGTGGAACACAAAATAGTTTTATGCTTTTTTCCATCAGATCCAGGCAATAACAAAGACTATTAAGAAATTGATTTTAGTCACTCATAAAAAATTTACCAAAACCTCACCAAGGCATCTTCATCCCCCATCTACCAAAATCCCAACACCTCTGATTGTGTCCACTGTGTTAATGTATTTTAAAGCAAAATCAACAAGCCAAATTATATTTAATAACACCACAAACATATAGGTGAATAAAAAAATTGGCCAAATATAAAAGAAAACTCAAAAGCTGATGGTTCTGCTATCCAAAACACAAGCGTATTAATTAACGTCGAACCATTACATGTTTGTGGTGGTCACGAAATACTATAACCATGACTACTAAATTTTCATGAAATCTATCCTTATGTCTCATCTCTTTTTGCTTGACCTTATCATTTTGAAAAGATCATCGACAGTGACGGAGCACAACACTTGCAGCAGCGAAGGCAAAAACGATGAAATTGAATATATATATATATATATATATATATATATATATATATATATATATATATATATATATATATATATATATATACCATATTAAAATTGTGAAAAAGAGTAAGGAAAGACGGAGAAGGATTCCTCTCGTTAAACTCTATATACTATGTAAAATAACAAGAGAAGAGAGGAACATTGAAATAAACCTGTATATTTAATTGATTCATGAGAGTACAATATATATAAAAAATACTAATGGGCTTAGCGTATATCTAACCTAAATCCTAATGAAATAAGGAAATAGATCTTTATAAATAATAAAGATATTCTAATAAAGATATCCTAAAGATATTCTTTCTAACAATATATATATATATATATATATATATATATATATATATATATATAAGGGAAAACATTTCTGCAGCAATTTTAGATAAGGTTATATATATAACGCTTTTTACTAAGTACGATCGGTCGTACATAAAAATTACAATTTTCTCTCTCACACCCGTGCCGACAGTGTCTGAGGAGAGAGAGAAAATGAGCAGTTTTATTGTTATAACTAAGTACGATTGGTCGTGCTTAGTAAAAAAGCAGTAGCTTTAAATAACCTTATCTAAAGTGGCTGTAGAAATATTTTTCTCATATATATATATATATATATATATATATATATATATATATATATATATATATTGGCGGCTTGATCATATTACACATGTAATATACACCACATATGTCAATATTTGTCAATAGAAATGTAGATTACATTGTTTGACAAAAATTGCATGGTAGGTTATGGGCGCGTGCAGGCTTGTGCTTCAAAGGGTATATGATCATGAGATCAAAGACAAGATGAATATTAAGCTTATCTTAAATTAGATAGCGAAACCCCATCTAGGAGATCACTAGAATTATATGGCAAATTCTGGTTACCATCACTTTCATCACCAACTTGTAAACTTGTACATCATCTCTATACATGGAATGAGAAACTAACCCTATAATCCGATGCTGAAACCTGTACCAGTAATATTCAAGAGACAGATTCATGGGGATCTTCATTGTACCTTCTTAAGGGAGGGACCTATCTGTCCTCAAATTGGGATTTTTGAATCAAAGTTACTACACAGATAAGGACAAAGCATTTATCTTTATAAGCATAAAATCCCCCGTCGTTAGAAAAGTTAGATATGTCGCATTTTTACACACGCAAATATCAATGACTTTCGAACTAGTGCTACATATATAAGTATTGCACATCAACCAGTGCCAATGGAATAATGAATGAGTTTAAAAGAGCACCAATTAATCAGATTAATTGAACTTATACTACTATGTAGCACGATAAATGAGTTAAAAGAATATCAACTTGATCAACAACTTGTCCTAGTGGCGTAAAAGTGAATTAAAATATACACTAGAAAATAATATCAAGGATTGGTTGATAACTGATCCGGTTTACTAGTGAGTCGATTGTGTAAATCTATGGGCGTCCTACATTATGCTTTTCGAAGGTGAATATAACTTTTTTCAAAAAAAAAAAACAAACTTATTTTTAGTTTCTGTTTAGGTGTAGTATTACTTGCTTTCTTCCTTTTAATAATGATTCCATAAGATTTTAATTAGAAAAAGAATCTTTTTAAACTTTTTTATTTCATAACCTGATTAAACATCATTTCTTTTAAGCAACTAGTTAGGTGTATATGTTATTTGGGCATAGGCCCATTACCCATGGGTCCAATTCACTAAATGAGAAATTCTAGATCCTTAAGGGAATCTTAATAATCGCCATATATAAGAAGAGTCTTCATCCTTATTCATCAAGCTACGGATAACAAACTTATCTTACACACTATATCTATTGCTCTTACTAACAATCTTATTTTACTCATTATGTCTATTAATCTTATTGTGTTGAGTGTCAGATTTCCTTGCAAATGCACATTCCCCCCATAAATTAAAACACAAAATGAGCAAACTGAAGGAGGCACTATTATCGAAAGAAAGCTGTGAGTGCAGATATATAAATTTGTTAGGAATATCATAAAGTATTACAAAATCAATGCACAGAAACTAACGAACTTTCTCATCATATTGCATTACCTAAAAAAATAAAGTGAAGATTTGTTCTCTCATGTGAGCATAAGAAGTTATCACATATTATAGAAACAAATTATACAGAGTAAAACAACATCGTTTTAGGGTTGGAAAATTAAAACGATAAAGAATATTATAATTCTAAAATAAATTAAAATTTAAAAATATATTTTTCTCAAAACAACATTGTTTTACGCTCATTAATCTAATTATCTTGCAGAGATATAATTAGGGGTGTGCAAATGCACATTCACGACACGATTCCATTAACACGAACACACGAATTTTTATCTTATCAAAATCGTCACCATTTGATCTACTCCATGAAAGTTTAAGTATGGTCTCACATTATATCCAGATATACACAGCTAAACATTAGGAATATCATAAAGTATTACAAAAAAATGCATATGAAGTAACAAACTTTCACATCATATTGCATTGTCTAAAAAATTAAAGGGAAAAACATGTTTCCGGTGGTTAGAGTTAAAATTATTTCCAGTGAACCCAAAATAACATTATTTTGGAGTTGAAAAGTTAAAATGATAAAGACTATTATAATCCTGAAATAAATTACGATTAGAAAAATATATTTTTGTAACACTAAAACAACATCGTTTTGCACTCACTAAAAATAAGTTATCTCCAATGACAAAAGATATACTAAACCCAAAATTAAAATAGGAACTCATTTGACTCTATATTTTTGTTTTCAAGGAAGGAATGGTGAACAGAATTTTTATGGAATCATAGTTGGTAGTGGGCTAAACTAGATTTATCTTGCCAAGTTTAATCCCTTTCTTAAAAGCACACCAATAGGCTCCCATCTCTGGCACTCCCTAAGCATGATTAACAACAAAAGCTAATTTATTATCAAAACCGAACTACTTGCCCTTGTTTGGTTAACTTATCTCACATGCAACTTGAATCTTTGGAAACTTGTGAATAACTCTAAGCATAATTTTCAGTGTTATATTGTACACAAGTCAGTTCAACATCACATGAATAAATGAATGTTATCCTTTTCTAAATTTCCTTCTATCCTATCTTACTCTCATGACACAATACTCATTGCTAATTAACAGAAGAATTTTGGTGATCCTGAACTACCATTGATTCAGTGGTCCAAATCAATCAGGATGAGACAACTATTAAAGAAAAAGAAGAGAGAAAGAATAAAATATAAACTTTTGTACAAGTGTCACTCGTTGAGTTGAAGGACCACGTGAGACCTGGAACACTAAATATTTTTCCGCTAATTAAATAGCCAGTGGTGTAAGCATGGGCCATGGTTTGTTGGATTTTCAAGCTCCAACCCATCCAATTATGGACCACCCATTTTCCTTTATCCCTGCCTTTGTACGGGAGACAGCTGCTAAGTGGACCCCAATGGGTCTGGTGGGACCCCAGATGACTATGATCTTGGATCAGAAGATCCCAGCCGTTGAAATAACAGTCATAGGTCAGCAATATTTGACCAAGTCAACGCTAGAACGTTTTATTAGTGTGTATCCGGTGTATCTGGGGAGTAACGAGTAAGAAGCACTTGTTTCATTTCATCCATTTTCCCACTTGATCATCAATGATGTTATGATGATGATATCTTATTGTCTATTTAACCCACCAAATATAAAATGTGATAAATAATTTATATTATTTGACAAAAAAACTAGCGTGTACCCCCACGTGGCGTTTGTCTTCTTTTGTCATTCAAATGAAGCAGATAAGGTCAAACTGTTGTTTACTTACTTGTTTGAATTAACATTAGCCAAAAGGAAATAGTGATGCGTGTAAGAAGCATGGGAGCCACACGGTGGTTCGCATTTACTTATTTCCTTTTTAAAAATAAATGCTATTTAAATAGGATCCTTCTTGGAAGACCTTATATAATGTTATTTAATTAGCATCCAGAAGACTTTACATCCTCTCCTTGAAAAAAAAAAATTGTTTCGGCAAACACGAAAAAAAATATGCCGAACTTCTTTCAAGAAAGGTAGTAAAACAATATTGGGTCTCACGTGCTAGAATAAATTTTTCCTACAATCAATTAATATTAATATTATTTATAGTAGATAGATATAATATTAAAATTGATTTTTTTTTTCTCTACCAAGTTAGTTGGCAGTTTTTTTGAAAAAAGAGAAAAAAAAATTAATACTACAACTATATATTATTCGTAATACATAATATTAATTTGTTATAGGAGAAAAAACTTCTACTACTTCATGAGAGCTATATTTCCAACAATTTAATATAATGAGAACTAGATCAGCGTGCATATTGTGGACGGGGATGAAAATTTTCAACACCATTTACTGATATAAAAATTCCTATTCAAGTCGATCTGTTTTTAATTTTATGGTAAAATGGGTTCTCATGTAACAGGAAATTGAAATTCTCCTAGAATCATTCACACGGTGGGTCCCAACATCTCGTAGAACTATTTGTGTTAGTAAAATTTGATACGAAAAATTTGAATCATATTATATTAAATCAGAAACAAAGTACTTGCTCATATTAATATTCTCTGATAGTATTCATATTCTGTCAACACGATTTTAGTGAAAGCAACATTCAGTACACAATTATTCATATCCTGTCAATATGAGTTCGAAATCAAATTGAATCATGTCGCTTTGGTTAATAAGAAAATATGCCTATCTAAGAGATTAAGTTGTTGGATAAGTTGGTTATTTATGGGTTTTATATTTCTAGAATTAAAATATCATGTTGTAGAGTTAAAAAGTAAGTGACAACTTATGTGTTAGAAAAAATTAGATGTAGAACCCATGTCAGCATGGAAATCGAAGGGTGTGTAGGAAAGTTTGAATTCTCATGTTAAATGATAAATATAAAACCCTTATTTTATATAGCATTAAAATCTATGTGACTACGAAATCACGAGTTTGATCTCACCGTCCCTACTTTTTAATAGAATTAAGTTAGTATAAGGTAGGATAAAAAATGAGCATACGCAATATCCACGCGCTTAAAAGAGCTCTTGGTTTTTTATGATCTATTTAATATAAAACTTTTTACGTTTTGTTAAAAAAAAAAAAAAAAAAAAAAAAAAAAAACTATTGAAGGTCCGTTATTTACTAATTTAAACTTTTAGGTAAAATAGTTGTTTAGCATCCGCATCTTACAATTCAAGCACAAAATTTTCATCGAAAAAGAAAACAATATTTTTTCTTCTATGAATATGTGTTTGTTGTCCCTCCTTTGAAGATCAAAAGCATAATATAAAATTAACGAAGGACGAGTATATTCTTACCAGTTTTACAACTTGCAGTCTTTAAAATACTAAAAAGAATGGTCACATGATCAATGAATTTGAACTACTTCTACCAGCAGCAATAAATTAATGAACAATTACCAAGTATTGGACACACCATCACCAAGTTGGAAATTACTTTAGACAAAAGAGTTCATACTTGGGATATCAGATATGGATTTGTCCCCAAACTTATATTGTGAGACATCTGTATAAGGGTATAACTATTGGTAAAGGATTTTGCTAAATAATGCTTTTAGCGTTGGATTGGAGCTCTCCACCTTGGATCGGTCCATGTGAGAACCTTCATTATTAAAAGTCTAATGGAAATAAAGTTTACTTTTGTAGCCAATGAATGCTTCAACGTTCAAGTATTATGAAGCATAGACCATTGGTAAATTCGTAATGTTTTTAAAGTACCTTAACTACATTTTTAATAGATTGATGAAACAACTTTATTGTGGCAAAAAATTTGTAAAATGTCTCCATTTTTAATAGATTAATGAAACAACTTTATTGTGGCTTCTTAGCTATTCTTCTTCTTTATGCGGCAGCTTGCAATAAATTGGGTCCGACTGCATTTTCTTAACCTTCTTAATATATAATGTGGTTAATTTGACTTCACTTAATAAATCTAATATAATTTTTTTATATACCAACCTTAACTATTTTGCATTTATTGTTTTAATTATTGTTTATAATCCTAATTAATATTTAGATGGATAGGGAATAAAAAGAGAGAGAAATTTAAGATGAACGACTAGGCAATATTAGGTAGGTTAGAGGGAGTTCATGGCAAAGAAATCATCATTAATAAGTTAAGTTATGTCAACCACAAACAAGACGATACAATATCATATCTCGACCGAGATTTTAAAGCATTAGCTCGATTAATAGGTCATTTCATTTATATAATCTTCGTTTATCTTATTATCAAATAACATAAAAAATTTATTACACTTAAACAGGGACAGAGGAGGCTAGGGTGGACGGCCGCCCCCTTCCCAAAAAAATTGAAAAAAAAAAAAAATTAATGCAGTTGAAAGCTAACATGATACTATTGTTATTATTAAATGTGCTTTTTCTAAAAGTTCTGGTTTGAGATTCAAGGTGAAGTCTACCTCCACTTCATGTAAAGTTGTGTGTTATATGTTTAACATTTTCTGCAATTTCTTTTTTATTTTCATATGCTATGTTTTAGTTAATGAAAGTTTTGACATTTTTGCTCTCTTTTCATTTGCTTTATTGTGTTTTTTTTTATGTAGTGGTTTCATATAAAGAAAATAAGTTTGCTCTAACTTAAAAAATTCAGTTTTTGTGGTAACTTGGTTGCAATCTTTTAATTTTATTTTATTTTATTTTTAAATGTAGTTAAAAGCATTGTTTTAGTTAAAGTATTCTTTCTTTTTTCTTTTCTTTAATTATTGTTTTAAACTACCTTTTATGTCTGTTGGAACCGGTCAACATTACATTTTTCGGTCTTTGAAATGTTGTTAAAAGTTAATATTTTGATGAAAAATTACCTAAATGAATTTCATGAAGGTATGAGGTTAATAGGTAAAAAAAAATACTAATATTATGTAAGAAAAAAATTAATTTTCAACCCACCTCCCCTCGAATCCTGATTCTGCGATTTGACTTTAATATCCTAACAATTTTTTTCTTATGTATTAAACACCGCACATTAATATATTCCCTCTCAATAGAAATATATCTGAATATCCTAAACCCAAATACTCAATCTACCCCTATTCAAATATTTGACTATCTGAATCTAACGGCAATACCATGTAACCTATCCTGAAGCGGTATTCGCAATGTTTGGAGACGGATAAGTACTTCATGTGACAACGGGACAGCAGGACTTAAAACGGAATAGATTGAAAAATAATTCCCACCAAAAGACAAATCCCATATTTTTTTATTTAATTTTTACAAAATGGACGGAGATAGGTATAAAAGCGGATTATGGAATGACAAGCATTTTGAAGAAGCATGAAGCTCCGGCAACTGAATCGGAAATCGAGATCAGAAATAAACAAATTTATATCAAATTAATATTGTAACATAATTTTTATCTTTTTTTCTAAAACTAATATTGTAAAAAAAATGTAACTATTATAATAAGTAAGTAACAAAATTCTGTTTAGCGGAAGAAAAAAAATTAACAAAATTCTTATGGTAAGAATCTGATATAATTTTATGGAAAATGTTGTATTTAAAAAAAATATTTACAAAATCTTATAAAATACATTAGGTATGACTGGTCATACTTCAATCAAAAGTATATAACCAATCATAATTAATATAATTTATAAAAAAAAATTGTAAATGGAGAATTCCTCTCATTTTATTATATTTGGAAACAAATAAAAATATTGTAATTCAATAATAATTAATATAATTTATAAAAAAAAATTGTAAATGGAGAATTCCTCTCATTTTATTAATTACTTTTTTTGGAAACAAATAAAAATAAACGGTACATTGTAATTCATTATAATAATATAAATAAAACCCTCTGCGCATGAAAATAAATCAAATTTAAAAAGTTGCCTTAGGCAGTGCAGGTACAGGCTACCCATGCATAGGAATGTCAATCACATCTATCGGGGCTATGGCTATATAGCACATCCCAGGTGGTGGTGTACTGGTGTTCCCTACTTGATAGGACCACGACGTATTCGTCGTCTCGCCCCACATAATTGCTTAAATAATTAAAAGTTCATACACAAAATCATTAATATATTTTTTCTTTCATATGCTACTGTTATATAAAAAAATAACATGGGATCCATCTTATTTTTTGTTACCCACATAAAAGAAGTTAACTCATTGAATACGAAATCAATTTATTCCTATATATATATATATATATATATATATATATATATATATATATATATATATATATATATATATATATATATATATATATATGTATAAATTTCAAATTTGACACTTCGTTTTGATTAATGAAGAGAGTCGAATTAAGATCAGTAAAATGTAAGATATAAATATAAATAAAATTACAAAAACACCCTGTCATTAATTCTTACATAAACACCCTTCATTAATCAAAACGACGTAGTCGTTGATCTTTTGTATCAAACGACTATATATATATATGAGGTAAGACACCGGTGTCAAATTTGAAATTTGTTAGATCAAAAATGATCAACATATATGCTACCTCTCTCTCTCTCTCTACTATATATATATATATATATATATATATATATATATATATATATATATATATTACGAAAATGAAATTTTTAAATTGTTTTTACATTTTTAATAGTACTTATTCTATTATTTTAAACTTCATATATTTGAGATTCGAATTTTCGTCTGACCACCTAATTATGAGTGTAAATAGGCTAAGCTAAATTTTGACTTAAATAGATCAGGTTTGTGCTAAAAAATTTAAGCTTGATCTGACCTGTTATCCTGCGTAGACCCAAATTATAAGTCTGACTTGACCTAATTTGAAAAATAAAAGCTTTGGTCTAAGCATGTTAACTTGTTTAAATATATTAAAACTTCAATAATTAAAACAAAACAAAAATAATTTTATTTTATTATTCAAAATATTTAAAATAATAATTTTATTTAAATAAAAAATTTGATATGATATAGATGGTTTGTAGGCTTATAGACCTGACAAGTATAAAAAAACCTACAACCTATTTTCTAAATAAGTTTTTTAAAAAGCTTAGACATGTTTTATTTGACTACTTATAATAGGCTAAATTTGGCCTAATATAGATTAGATTGTAAGTCCTTATAAGCCGGCTTAACCTATTAATACCCCAACACCCAATTCACTTCATAATTATCTGAATATTTGTTTCTTCTATGTAATATATATAGGGGATGAATTATTTGACTCCTGAGTAAGATTTAAAAATCTTACTCCTCATCTTAGCCATTAATTTCCGTTCATCTATGTAATATATATATGGGGAGAGATTTTTTTACTCCAGAATAAGATTTAAAAATCTTACTCCTCATCTTAGCCATTAATTTCCGTTCATCCAACTGCATCTTTATATTATTAGTAATGGCAAGTATTTAGATAACTCTCTACACCCATAATAACAAATATCAGTAACTCTCTACATAAATCAGTGACATGTTTTTAACTTTAATAAATATAGTATTACAAAAATACTCAATTAATACATGAACTGGTCTTGTATGGTTGGCACCATATTCACCCAATAGGTCCATTATCTTCTAATCAACATCAAATACACTTATCCCAAATTAATTGAGATCGATAATAAATGAACCCAAAAAAGATACGAAAAGATAATGAAAAAAGATAAAAAATAAATTTAAGTATAAGTATATATAATGGAAATAGGATTCTTTGATACCGATGTCAAAATTTGAAATTTGACACCAAATTCTAACCGTTGATTTCCGTCAATCAACAATTATCATTTATTGGGAATCAAACTTATTAATTAATATTAATTTTCAATAAATAATAACCGTTATTGGCGGAAATCAACTGATAGAATTTTGTGCCAAATTTCAAAATTTGATACCGATGTTAAAGGATTCTTCCCCTATACAATATTATCCAAAAAGGCAGTAAACCTTAAAAGGGAAACAATATTAAAATAAAATAAAAATAAAGATATATAGAAGGACAAAAAAACTAAGAAAGTAATATATAAAAAATAAAAAGGAATATTGGGGAAAAAGGAGGAAAGGGAAAAGGAGAAAAATGAAGAGGAAAATGACTAAAAATTGTTCATATGCAACATAGGAATAAAAATGGATCTAACTGCTTACCAAAATAAAAATAAAAATAAAAATGGATCTAACTTTCCACAATGCTTATAGGTTTTCTCCATTCTATTATAAGACACATTATTTGCCAATCTATATCCCAATATATGCAGTCTTGTTTTATTATTTTTCTCAAAGTAAATTTCGGTCTACCTTTACCTTCCTTTGTGTCAAGCTTTTAGTAACAAATTTTTGTTCTTACGATAGTATCTATGAGCCTTCTCATTACGTGTCTAAACCACCCAAACATGTGTGCTCTCATCTCTTTACCACTGGTGCTACTCCTACTTTTTGTCGAATATTTTCATTTCTTATCTTATCCACCCTCATTTAACAATACATCTACCTTAACATCATCATTTTCGTTACTCTCCTTTTATGTTCATATTACTTATATGCTGGTCAATATTCAGCTCTATATAATATTACAAATTTACTGCTATTCTATGAAATTTTCTTTTTAGTCTAAGAGGAATTTTGTAGACATGCCCACGCCCCTCACCTTTTAAACAAATGGTTCCTCATTTCTACTTACACCGTAGATGAGAAAAGTTGTAACAAATATATTTATACTAAGATACAGAGTTGGATCATGGAATAAAAAAAAATTTCAGCATAAGAAACCATTTTCACCGTCCGGTGGAAATAAGTGTTGCTGCAAATTTTATGTTCCACAGCAACAGAAGAGCTATTAAAGCCTTAAACAAATACTTTTTTTTGCCATGGTCCTCATGGATGATAAAATTATCGTATATGGTATAATCTCAAAACAAGAATTTATCGTAATAAAAAATAATTTATAAAATTTTATTTCCTTGATCAAAAACGATGACGATTTAGAGTTTATAAATGTATCTCTAAAGAAATCTTGAAGTCTTAACCCACATATGCGATAATTAATATAAGTGATTAATATTTTTTATAATAATAGATAAAATTATCTTCGACAATCTTAAAATAACATCATTTTGGAATTTGAAATAAAAAATACAGTGTATTTTAATATATTTGTGAAAAAGAAGTTTTTTAATATATTTTACATTTTTTTAAAAACCTCAAAATAACGTGAATTTGGATTATAAATATTTTTCACTTAATATAACTAAACAATCTTTTAAACAATTATAATGGGTATAAACTAGGAGACGCCGCGCAGACCTAAGTTTTGTTTGTTTGTTCGGGTGAAAATAATTTTGCGTTTGTCTTTTTTTTTTTTACTATTCTTATTTTGGATTTTTGTGTTTAGAAATTTGTTTCAGTTACCACCGTTCCGATTCTCCATCGACGTCGAAGATCCCAACACCGTGTAAGGGAAACTGTCTTCGCAGGTTGCCCTGTCTTTTTCGTTTAGTTTTCAAAATTCCATTTTAGCCTTTGTCAGTCTCATTAGTTTAGACGAAACTTGAATTTAATGCAAGAATGTCATTATTGAACACTAAATTTAGACGAAACTTGAATTTAGTAAGTCTCATTATTAATTTTCTACGTATTTTGAATTCTTCGTTCAAGACCCCATAGTAATTGGGAGTATTAAAAGTGTTCTGGATAGTACAGACAAGAAAAGTAAATTATAATCACTCCACCCGTCATGGATCCGTCAAAAAATGGAGCGTGACGGATTGGTCCGTCATTAAATATGGATTGAAAAAATTAAACTCATCTTGTTTTATAGTGGGTTGGTGGGACAATTTCACATTTCTCTTGATTTTTTCAATCTCAATCTTAAGGGTCTGTTTTGGAGGTGGTTTTAGGTGGGGAAGGAAAGAGAAGGGAGGATTTTAGGAAACCCTTTCCTTGTTTGTGAGTTAAAAAAATGAGGGAAAGGTTTTGAGGGTTGTTACTAAACCCTCCAAAATCACCCTTCACAAAATTTAAGTTCCCCCAATTTGGAGGATTTGAAGGGGAAAATATTAAAAATTACTTATCTACCCTTAACAATAAAATGTGAAAACTACATAAATGTGAATCAATTTTATATGTGACATTATTAGAAAAGTCTCAAATACCGATAGAATTTATCGAAGAAAAATATTTCGTAAAAAATAGTGATGAAATTTTTGATGAAAATCATATACGTCAAAAAACTTCCCTCGACACTAAAGACGAAATTAGATACGGAATAAATTTTGCAATAATCACTGACATAAATTTTTTACGGAAAAAAATTCAACCAAAATTATTGATAGAATCTAAATTCCGTCAAAACTTCCCATGAAAATATTTTTGTCAAAATTATTGAAGAAACACATTTCTATCGAAAAGTTTCGACGTAAAACAATTAGTCAAAATATTTTACAATAAACATTTCCATCAAAATTTGTGAATAAAAACATTTATGTAAAAAATTTTGACTAAAATTTTTTATTGTCAAAATTCTTTACGGAATCTAAATTTCGTCAAAATATTTGCCTCAACATATTTCACAAAAACACATATTCATCGAAATTTTTAACAAAAAATATTTCCATCAAAATTTTCAATGAAATCCATTTCCATCGAAAATCTTTGACAGAAAAAAATTTCATCAAAATTCTTTACAAAATTTAAATTACGTCGAATGTTTTTTACGGAAATATTTTCGTTAAACTAAAAAAAAAAAAAATTATGTCAAAATTTTTAACTTAACACATTTTCAACAAAAAACATCGACGCAAAATATTTCCGTCAACTTTTTCAATTAAAAAACATTTCAATCAAAATTTTCAACGAAACACATTTCTGTCAAAAATGTTTGACATAAAATATTACCATATAAAATTTTGACAGAAAAAATATTATGTCAAAATTTTTAACGAAACACATTTCCATCAAAAAAAATTCGTTAAAAGTTTTGACGGAAAACATTTCGGTAAAAAATTTTGACGAACAAAATTCCTCAAAATTCTTCAAGAATTCAAATTCCGTCAAAAGTTTTCGTAGAAAATATTTTCGATGAAATATTTTTCTTATGTTGTAGGAAAATAGTTATCTCATATTGTAGAAATAAAATTACAAGTGGGCCCCACATGTATGAGGAGAGAGAAAAAAGAGGTAGGACCCACCCTTCTTTTACTTATAGAAAAATTATTTATCTCATGTAAAATGAGATAAAATAACCCTAAAAGAATCTTCAAAATAAGTTTCTTTTTATAAAAAAACAAGTAAGTTTATTTTTGTTTATGATAAACAGTTAAAAAAGGGTAGCTAATTATAATTTAAAATATAAAGCAATTTGTTTATCAAAAAAAATATAAAGCAATTTTTTAATTGTTTACGGTATACTTTAAGGGTTTATCATCTATTATTTAACATGACCAGAAAAACTTTCCTACACTCACAACATTGTGTGGGGCCCACCGCTAAAAAAAAAAGTCTGGCACGCAAAACGAATCTTTATAACATTACACAATCACTTTTCCTACAACATAACTCTCATAAAACCCATACTTTACAGATACACATTAAATTTCTTAAAGGAAACATATAATATAATTATTTTTTTATCATTTATCTGCAAGTAGCATTTAAGCAATGTTATTGTTGCCATAAAATTTATCTGCAAGTAGCATTTAAATGTGATTGAATATTCTGAGACATAAATCACAAGAAGGCCGTAGAAGGTTACCAGTTATGTTCTTATAAAATAATATTTAAGACAAACATTAATTTAATATTTTATTTTTAGTAATTTATTATATATATTAAATTAATTTTTAATTTTTTATAATATTCTTTATAGACACACATTAAAATTCTCACAAGAAACGGTTAACGATGTAACTATTACAATAAAATGTTTCTGCAAATAGCATTTAAATTGAAATTTCTGAGACATTAATTATAAGAAGACCGTAGAAGGTTAGCAGTTATATTCTCATAAAAAATAAAAAACTTTAAAGAAAGTTTATTTTTTAGTTATACTAATTTATTAAAAATAATAAATAATTTAATTTTTTAAAAGTAATAAATAATTTAATTTTTTAAAAATAATAAATAATTTAATTTTTTATTTATATTAGTTTATTAAAGATAGTAAATATATTTTTAATTTTCTATTCTATTTTTTAAAGATACACATTAAAAATCTCACAGGAAACGTTTAGCAATGCAATTATGACTACATAGTTTATGTACAAGTAGCATTCAAATGTGAAACTGAAAATTCTGAGACATCAGTTATTAGAAGAGAGTGGAAGAAGTTATTAGGATTGGTCAACTCATGACGAAGGGTTTAAGTAATTTATATTAAGTTATGTGTTCAATTTCTATTATTATTTAAAAAAAGACAGTAGAAGATTAACAATTATATTCTTATAAAATAAATGTTTGATGTGAGTTTGTTTTTTAGTTTCAATAATTTTACAAGTATAGTTTATTTTTTATACTTTACTTTAAAGACACAGATTAAAATTCTTAAAGGAAACGTTTAATAATGTAATTATTACTATAAAATTTATCTGCATGTAGCATTTAAACTTGAGAATGAGGGTCTGACTGTGTTCTTTTTTCTCTTCTTTCGTAAAACTGTTTTTGTAGAATAGTTAATGAAATAGGTATTTTTTATTTATTTTCAATATTAAAAATCAAAACAAAAATAACTAAAATATGTTGTTTAAATCTAATTCTAAAATTTAAAAATAGTTATAACTTTTAGAACTATTTTTACAAAACCAAACTTATCAAATAATTTGTATTATATTTTTATTTTTAAAATTAAAAAACTATTTTTAAAAACAAAATTCAAACATGCCCTGAATTTATGAGACATTTACTTCAAGAAGACCCTAGAAGATTAACAGTTTTATTCTTGTAAATTTTTTTCTCTAAAGTATGTTCGTATATAATAATTAATTAAATATTGTAAATAATTTAATATTTTAATTCATTATAATTTATTAAAAATAGTAAATATATTTTTGACGAGTTTAGTGTGTGTCTCTTTAAAGAAAAATAGGTAGATCATGGGGAAGAAAGAGAAAAAAAAACTCTTTTCTCTTTCCATGATCTAACTTTTTAAAAAAATTATCTCTTTCTTTCATGATCTATCTCTTTTTCTAATTTAAAAAATCACAACTTTATACCCTTTAAAAGAATATACTTTCTTTTTTCCTTTTTTATTCTTTATAATATACTTCAAATACAAACATTAAATTTTTTAAAGTAACGTTTAACAAAACTTCAAAAATTATTCGAAAGTAGCATTTAAACATGAAACTGCAAATTCTGAGACATTAACTATCAGAAGACCGTAGAAGATTAGCTGTTACATTCTTCGAAATAAATCTTTATTATGTGTTTGGTTTTTGGTAAATTTTTAATGGGTTTTATAAGAATTATGTTGTAGTAAAAGTGATTGTGTTATGTTATAGAGATTTTTTTTGAGTGCCGATTTTTTTTGCTGCGCGTCTCACAAAATGTTGTGTGTATAGGAAATTTTTTATAGACATATTAAATGATAGATGATAAACCCATCTATAATTATCAATACTATTTTTAAAATCACACATTAAAATTGTTAAAGGAAACGTTTAATAATGTAATTAGTAAATTTATCGGAATGGATCTCTCATGTGTTAATTAACATGATTATGTTATGTGGGACAATCATAACCATACATGAGTGGATTAATGGTGATAAGGGAGGATAGAGAAAAAATTTAAAGATAGGAAGTTACACAATTATCACCGTTAATTTGATTATTAATTTGATTATTAATGATTATGATCCTCTCACATTACATGATCATATTAAATTAGACATGAGAGGATCAATTTCCAAATTTACATGCAAATAGCGGTTCAACAGACATTACTTACAAGAAGACCCGAAAGGTTAGCAGTTATATTCTGACAAAAAATACTAAAATATCTTCAAAGTAAATAAATTACTGTTTTTCTGGTCAAAATTATTATATTAAAACATTAAATATATTTTTCAATTTTTTATTCTATACGTTGAAGACACTCATTAAAATTCTTAAAGGAAACGTTTAACAGTGTAGTTAATAATAATATTATTTTTTTGTAATCTATTATTATATAATTTATTTGAAAGTAGCATTCAAACCTGAAATAAAAAATTGTGATAATAAATACTAGAAGACTGTAGAAGAATAGATTAGCAGTTATGAACTTATAATTTTTTTTTGCATTAAATGCACATTTTTTTTTTAATTTTTGTTGCAACTTTAAATAATCAAAATTATCAAACTCATGTTGTAAGAGGATATTAAATATCTCCTTAAGAAATAGTTTCAAAAAAGAAAAGAAAAAAGAGATAGGCAGAATCCATGAATGTACTTCTTATTTGTAAAATTAGTGAAACTATTATTTTATTTTTTTGATTCTGCCATAGGAAAAAAAAAAGTAAAAATAAAGCGAGTTTTTTAAGTAATATAAAAATCCATGGTAAGAGTATAATTATTAATAAATATTTTTTATTTTAAATGGAAGGGAGATATTTTGTAATGAGTTCAATCAGATATAATCATGAATTCATATCTTAAGAGTAGATTTCCTAACTAATGAGGCAACATTTAAGTGTGGACATTTAAGGAAATCATAAATTGCTTTTAACCCCAATCCTTGAAAAAAAAAAAAAAGAATTAGTTTCATTAATTTTACAAATAAGAAGTATATTCATGGATTCTGCCTAGTAAAAAAAGTAAAAATAAAGCGAGATTTTAAGTAATATAAAAAACCATGGTAAGAGTATAATTTTTTATAAATATTTTTTATTTAAATGGAAGGGAGATATTTTTTAATGAGTTCAATAAGATATAATCATGAATTCATATCTTAAGAGTAGATTTCCTAACTGATGAGGCAATATTTAAGTATAGACATTTGAGGAAATCATAAATCACTTTTAACCCCAATCCTTGCGAAGGCTAGATTACAAAATTGCCCATAAGTCATTTCCCTTGTTTTTACCCATTTTTTAAAGGTAAAACTACTTTCACACCTAAATGTCAGGTTGTAGGTCACCTAACTACTATTCATGTATCCTAACATTACGTTTTAATTTATAGTTATAAGAAATAAAATAAAAATAAAACAAATTGCTAGGAATACTAAAACCGTCTTAATAAAAATATCTATAAAATGTTACTAAAAAAAATATATATCTCTCAAATGTGTAATTTTTTTAGTGCATTAACATGTTGTGTTACTATCTCTATAAATACAAGTAAAAACATTTTTCATGTTGTATAATAAGTGTTTCATCATATTGTGAATTATTCGATTTGTATGTAAGATCTTTTAAATAAACGTGGAATCCATCACTAATTAAGTCATAATATAAAAAAATAATTATTATATAACATGAGAAAATCAAAGCCCAAAAATAAAATCCCTAACCTTGTCAAATGATGAAGCTAGATTACAAGCATTTTTTTATGAGTTTAATAATTCTCATTCAACATGAGAATTGAAATTTTCCTACACACTCTTCGATTTTTGTGCTGACATGGATCCTACCTACAATTTTTTCTAATACATCAGTCTCACATGCTTTTAGTCTCTGTAACATAAAATTTTAATTTTTATGTAATTTGAGAATTATAAAATTCTTCTTTTATAAATCCATAAGTCCGATTACAAATGGTTTACTTTTAACATAAGTGAAAGTAAATATATATACCGATGAATTTTTATACTGGTATTTAATCTTACTCTATACTTATTGTGCAGTATGGATATGAAACAACTTAGGTTATTGTTGTTAATCTAGCGCAATTTCTTTTAAGTGATATGCATTCAATTATTAAAGCTAATAATTTTTATTAATCATTATGTCAACTAGTTGTTAAGATTTTAACTTCGTTACAAAACATAAATTTTGTTAATTAATTTTCAAACTATGCTGCTCCTATTTTGTTTTCGTATTAATTTTCTATTTTCAGGAACACGATACCAGTGTTCGGTTTATAACAATATTACCGTACGCTCCCCTATTATAATACTAGAGAATATTCTAACTACTAAAATTTTCTACTACTAACTTACTACCTATCTAATCACTATTGAATTAACATTTCTCTGATTTTTTAAAACAGAGAAAATGTTAATTCAATAATAATTAAATAGGTGATAAATTACCGGTAAAATTTTTTGATAATAAAAATATTCTTCCTCTTATATATAATTATTTATCCTATGCCAGTGCATATTCAATATATATATTTTCTTATTGAACTTGCATAAACCAAACAAGGAAGTTCTCAGACACGTGTGGTCCGTGCAGATGATGTTCTCTTCTGACCATTCCAGTAACAGGAAACACCATGTTCCATTTTCCAAACAAATGCAAATTAACCCAGTTACCATTGACATGGTAAATCCTCTTCCATCACCGAGGGCATAATGGTAACACTAAACTCTCGCCATTGAAGGAAAAGAATATATATAAACACCCCCTTTCACCTTCTCACACCAACCTCATCAGAATTAAACAAAACCCTGAAAGGACATAGCCAGTTACTTCCATTGAACCAAAGCTTTGGCTTTTCTCTCAGATTTTTCCATTGGGTATAAGAAAGTCTCAACCTTTTTTTTTTGGTACTGAGGATCTGATAAGTTCTAGAAAAGAGAGAGAGAAAGATGTGTGGTGGTTCTATTATCTCCGACTTCATTCCGGCGGCGGGGGGATTGGTTCGCCCTGTGACCCCCGAAATTCTGTGGCCACATTTGAGGAAACCCAATTTGGGGAAGCATTTCTCGAAGCCACTGTTGTTGGATGATGACTTCGAAGCTAGTTTCAGAGAATTTAAGGATGACTCTGACATGGACGACGAGGACGAGGATGATGCTGATGTCCTGGTCGGTGTTAAGGCCTTTGGCTTTGCTCCTTCCAAGCCTTCCAAATTCCTCTCGCGTGGTAACTGTTTCTGATTATCATCCTTTGAGTTTTGTCTCTTTCAATATATATATATATATTTTTTTTAGTTTTTTTTTCTCTTCAATTTCTGGTTTGAATTTTCACATGCATTTCTTCCTTTGACACTTTTACACTTCATTTGGTTGTTAGTTGATGAAAGATGATGACTTTTCAATTATTCTGTTTTGTTTTTTTTCTTAACTTTTTTTTTTTGTTAAAAATTAGGATTTATTTATTTTTTTTAAAAAAAATTGAATGGGATTCATGATTTTCTGGGTCTTTTTTCTTTGTTTTTTGTTTTTTAATTTCTGTTTATGGAGTTGACACGGGAGATTTTATTCAAATCATTTTAGATCTTCTCAGTCTCTAATCTTTTTTATTTTATTTTTTTGCATTTTGTGTTGTCTCCAGGTATGATATGATTTACTTTTCTGGTTGATTGAGTAAATGAGGAGAGTAAACCTTTGCAAATTTTTTTCTCATGGTTAGGTGTCTATGCACTGTGCATGAGCTTTGGGGACTACAGCAATTCACTTTAGAGTGGTTTAAGTATTAAGATGATTTTGTAGATCCAATTGGAGTCGGTTTCAGTTTCTTGCTTAGTCATCTTAAACAAAATTATTCTGTGTTGATCTTGTTAATTCGGTGAAGTATTTTGCCCTTCCATTTAACAAGTTTGATGGGTTTTTTTTTTAATATAATTTTTTAAGGTGTGGTTAATTTTTCTTTTTGGCCTCTTTTCTCCTGGTTGATTGAAAATGAGGGTAACAATGTTCCTTCACTTGGCTTTGGCTGGGTGTTTTATGTATAGTTCATGATCATTCATTACATGAGTACAAGAATTCATTTGCATGTGATTTTGGGATTGATTTCGTGTAATTTGAAAATTGTGCTTTGAATTCAATTTTGCCTCCTTGGGGAAACATGCAATCAGGCATTTGGTTGACCTAATATTCATCATCTGTTTCATTAATTGTTCCAAATTTAATATTACATTAAATAGTGCTAGGTCTTTTTCTTCGGTTTTGATTTTTAGTCCAGTATGTCAATGGTTTCCTGATAATGAGATTGATGGGCTAAATAATGTTACCTGTTTTAGATTGCTCACTAATTAATAATCCATGAATGTGAGACCCCGACCTAATAGGGTAGGGATGAGGAAAAACCTTCTTTGCACAGCCTCGCAATTTTTTTGTCAAAAGATGTTGGAAATGGATCCTCTTATGTATGGTCATGTGAGAAGATCACAACCATACAAAGTTAAATCAATGGTTATGATTTTGTAACTACCTATTGTACTGGTTATGATTTTGTAACTACCTATTGTACTGTGATCCCACTTTACCATGTCATGTGATTTTTCACATCAGATGATCCGGATCCAAAGATGTTTCGTGGATTCGAACTCATAACCTTTCAGTTACACAAGTGTTTCAGTTACACAAGTGCAGCCATCTCTATCGTTCAACTAAATATAATACCATAAACCTTCAATTAGGTATATCCATATTAGTTCTTTTACTGATGATTGTTGCTGATTTTCCTTCTAACTTGTGGGGTTGTCTAATAAACCATAATGGTTTTGGAAGAAATGGGAAAATAATTGCTGGTCTCTGTGTATCTGTGTTTCTTTTATATGGTTTTTAAAGTGATACTGCATCTCTATTGTCCTTGCTTTGTTATTTATATTCTTTTCCAATTATGTTGAAGGATTTGCAGCTGCAAAGTCCGCAGAATCAAATGAGCAAGCTGAGAAGTCTGGCAAGAGAAAGAGGAAGAATCAGTATCGGGGAATCCGTCAGCGTCCATGGGGAAAATGGGCAGCTGAGATCCGTGACCCAAGGAAGGGGGTTCGTGTTTGGCTTGGAACTTTCAACACTGCTGAAGAAGCTGCAAGGGCTTATGATGCTGAAGCTAGGAGGATCCGCGGCAACAAAGCCAAGGTGAATTTCCCTAATGAGCCAGCAAGTGGTTCGGCAAAACGTGTTAAGGCAAATCCGGAGAAGCAGCTGTTGAAGGAAAAGCTTAACTCTGTTAAGCCAAAGATGAACCAGATGTTCAATTTTCGTAATGGTCTGGAGGACTACTACTTCTGTATGGATCCAGTGGAACAGAAACCACTGGTTAACCAGCATGCTAACATGGGGGTCTACCCTGGAAATGGACTTGGGGTCTCACCCCTTACTCCATCTGCTGATGTTACTGCTTATCTCAGTTCTGAGCATTCGAGCAATTCATTCGATTATTCTGACCTTGGATTGGGTGATCAGGGTCCTAAGACTCCTGAGATCTCATCCATGCTTTCTGCTCCTTTGGAAGGTGAATCTCAACTTGTGCAGGGTGGTGCTGCTGATCAGATGAAAAACCTGCAGTCTAACTCTCAGGATCTGATATACTTGCAAGATGATTCTGCAAAGAAACTATCTGAGGAGCTCGCGGATATCGAATCCCAGCTGAAGTTCTTTGACACCCCTTATCTTGATGGGAGCTGGGATGATGCTTCATTGGCATCCTTCCTTGGTGGAGATGCAACTCAGGATGGTGGAAACCCAATGAACCTTTGGAGCTTTGATGACCTGCCTTCAATGGCAGGTGGAGTTTTCTAAGCAACTCCTTTGTCTCCCCATTTATGTAAATAAAGCTACAAGGTAGTAATTTTTCATCCTTGCATGTTTCTGAAAGTAGATTATTATTTAACCATTGTGTATTGCTTGTAGGGAATGGTGGTAGTGTGTTGGTGATGGAGTCAGAACAAGCAACCTGCTTGAGCATGTGTGGATTTTATTCTCTTGTGGCTAGTGCAACACAGGACTATATAGGTTTTTAGGAGTCGTTTTTGTTTTGTCAAAAAGAGACCTTAGTTTTGGGGAGATTTTTCTGTTTTTATGTTCATAAGGATTATGTTTTATGTGACCTTTGGTACAGTCCCTACCTTGATGGGGAGTTGTTTTTAATGATCTGTGATACAGTTTAATGACTGCTGATATAATTGTTAACTTAGTTGTTTTCATTATGGCAATTTGATTATGACTGAGGCTATTATTTTTACACCCTTGTTTTGTTGGATGATCTCTTATCGCACAGAAGGCTTTTTACTTTCTTGTTTGGTTATTAATTCTAGCATCATAATTCATAAGTTAGAGATTTTGAAGGGTTGGAAATTCAAATGAGATGGAGGTTTACTTTGCTAAGAAATGAGTTAGGTTAGAAGACCTAGATTCATCATCATTAACTATAATATATTTATTTTTGATTTTATATGTTTTTAAATGTACCAAACCTATAATATAATTCATATATTCTTACTTATATATTAAAAGCTATCAAAGCTCCTTGAGTATTCTACTACAAAGGAAATTAAAATTAAACAATACTTGCTTGGGATACTAGTGAGGACCGTGAGTAATTTTTATGAGATTATAGGTTTGTGTAATTTTTATGAGATTATAAATTAAGATTTTAATGTTATTGTTTTTATTAGATTATAAATTTAAATTTCAATGTTAGCATTTTATTAAAATAATAATCTTTCCTTCCATGTTTTTCCCCCTTATTCCGAGTACAAGGCTAGATTTTCTGCGCCGCACAAGTAACATACTTAGAGATCTTAAACTAGATTGCTTTTGTAACTTCAGCTAGTGTATACCTAAAAAAAAAAAAAAAGAAAGATGCTGGTTATGTGCACTAACTAAACTAGATTTAGAAAATTTCAAGGTTGAATGTTGTAACCTGTAAGGAGCACGTGTGATCAAGTCCAAGTGTCCAAGCATGTCAATGCAAAAAACGTAAAAATAGAGTATATAACCAGGATTAAGTGTGTGTTATTTTGAAGGATGTAAAATTGTGTCTTTTTAAGAGAGAAAAAGAGATAGATAAAGGATGAGAGAGTTGAGAAAAAAAATAAAGGTGTGGGTCTCACCTCTTTGTGAGACTGAAAGAATATAAGTTGTGTCATTTATAAGGATAAATATTTTTCTCAAGAGAAAAAGTAAAAGGTTGCACAGCCTAATGGCAAAATCACACAATTTTTTTTTTAAAATACAATAAATTAGCCATTCTTTATTTATTAATGGGTTTATCATCTATCATTTAACATGATCACAAAAAATTTCCTACACACACAACATTTTGTGGGGCCCGCAGCAAAAAAAAATTCGACACGCAAAACGAATTTCTATAACATAACACAATCACTTTTCCTACAATATAATTCTTATAAAATCCTTTATTAATATGGAAATCACCACTGCAGCTTTGTATATAACATTACCGTCATGTAGGAGCCATAGAATTGGACTGGAGGGTGCATGTGACGCGGTCATTAGAAACCAATCAAATTTGCCTGCCAAGTTAAATACTTCAACGTTAGGAGTAAATTTATAGTGGTCAGGGATCATAAAGTATTGGGTGAGAGAAAAAAAAAAAAGTTGAGGAGAGATAAGAAAAAAAGAAAATAATAATAATACAAATATCAATTTTTGAGTGGAAGAACTACGGTGGACCAGTAACATATTAAAAAATTCCAAATGTTAGGTAAAGAATGGAAAGTGTCCCTCCAATATTTAGGTGTACCCGAGTTCTGAAGTTTAGGTGGACTGAGGAAAGTGTGACACATACACACAATTATATTTGGGGATCGCAAAATCCACAATGCTTTGGGAGATGGATCATCATATCTCATATGCATCATTTGAGCTAAGAATATGAAAATAATAATAATAATGATAATAAAGTTGTAAGAGATTCTCATAATTTATGATGTATCGAAATTTCAAAAAATTTGACGTGTGTTGTATATGATATTTTCAAGCACTCTTCCATATTTTTTTGACACTATAACATGTGTTGCAGAAACTCAAAAAATGATTCGAAATTTGCATTGCATTTTTAATTCTAATTATTAGATTCGTTGGACTACAATCTACGCTGCACCGATACTGACACGGGACACGAGACACGACACAATACGCCGACACATTAATTTAAAAAATGTCATATTTTGACACGTTAGGACACATTTTGATATTAAATAATATTTTTCATATATAATATAATTTATATTTAATACATATAACAACCTATAATACGTCATATAACCAATAAAATATTCAAATTTAATAATATAAATATAAACAAAATTAATTTTTTATGTCAAATTTCATAACAGAAAAAAAATTGATTTATAAATTATTTTTCCATGTTTAGTTAATAAAATAAAATTTAGACTAAAAAAAATGTTGCGTGTCGGAGGGTTAACTGCGTGTCGGAACGTTGATCACGTGTCCCAAAATATTAACTGCGTGTCGAAACGTGTTTGTGTCCGACATGTGTTCAACACGCTTCTTTTCAAATTTTTAGCGTGTCCGTGCTACGTAGAGTAGACTACGATCACCATTTTATTGAGTTTAATATAAATGCTTGAGATATCTTATGCTTTGCAAAATTTATGGATATTATAAATTTAGTTTATTTTTTTGTTAGACACTACATAAATTAAAAATTATTTAATATCAAAACGTGTCCTAATATATAAAAATCTAATATTTTTTAAAATTAACGTATCTGAGTATTTGTCATGTCATATCCCATATAGGTATAAGTGTCGGTGCAACATAACTCGTGATTGCCATGTGTCAGGTCACGGTAGGCAACAACAACAGCAGTTGGGTTGGGTGAGAGAATATGTACTGATCCTCCCGGCTCATATGTGCCGGGAAGAGAGAGAAGAGAGGAAAGAGAAAAGAGGAGAGAGAAGGGAAAAGAAGTGAGACCACTCAATATTTTTTCAGGTTGGGTACCCATATTCCGTCTCCTTTTTACTAAATCCCCCTTTTTTATCTATGTTTTTTTCTCTCCATATTTTCATTGAAGTCCTAAATTTTTTTTATGGTGCATCAAAGTTTTATTTCTCACATAGATATATATCAAATAGACACTTATACTTACAACTAGTTTTTTTTTTTTGATTGCTTGGTAGGCGTTTACATGTGTTGTTTGCTCTTACCCCGACTGCTATTAGTAGCACTCAGAGATATGCGTTGAATTTATATCGTTCATGAAAGTCACTGTTAAAGTTAAAATATTATAATTGCTCTGTGAATAAATTCTAAGTGACAGGAGTGATTGAAGCCCACTTATATGACAGATGATTGAAAGATAACGATACATTTAGGTATTAATATCATGGTTGAATGACCTTATGAAATGGGCTTATAAGGCCCTGGTTGAATATCTTCAGTCTATAAGCTTAGTTGGATGGGCTTATCCCTTTTTTTTATTCTTATTAATTCAAATTTATAGCTTAAGACGCTAGGCTGAACATAACTCGATAGCACGTACATGTAAAAAATTTGAAAATTTGCGTGTCAGACACGTGTTCGATACGGACACGCCCCGACACACTCGGACAAGCATCCGACACGCATTCAATATTTGGGGACACACGGTCAACGCTTGGACACGTTCGGACACGTTTTTTCGACATTCAGTCAACTTTTTCAGACACGCGGTCAACGTTCGGACACGTTTTTATTATTATTATTATTATTTTTAACTAAATATAAAAGAAATAATTTAAAAATTATTTTTTTTCTGATAAGAAACTTTAGATGCCAAATTAACAAAGTATGAAAAATTATTTATATTTATATTTATGTTATGAAATTTAAATATTTGATTGGTTATATGACTTATTATGGATTCTTATATGTATTAAATATAAATTATATTATATATTTTAAATTTTTTATTTAATATCAAAACGTGTCCCAACGTGTCCAAATATGACATTTTTTAGAATTAACGTGTCGGCGTGTCGTGTCTCGTGTCCCGTGTCCGTGTCTGTGCATCATAGGAAGATAACTGATGTAAGCAACACACGAAACTCTTGTGTGGATTGTCAGACACGAATAGATTAAAGGGTTTTATTAGTCTCATTTAATATAAGATAATTATATTATGTTGTAGAGAGAAAATAAGTGGCTCCCATCATTACAAGAAAAAAAGAAAAAGGTGGGATATGAAAAAATAAGTGAAAAAAATGAGAGATGATATCTCATGTAAAAGGTGAGTAATATTTCCCTAGATTAAATTAGACTAATCACGTTAAATGAGTTATATTTAAATCCAAAATTTTAAAGTATTAGGTTTATGAATTCTTTTACTTACATGTATCCTGTTTAATTCATTCTTTTCCGACTTTTTTTAATCACGCACACTTAAATCTAAATAGATAAATTGTTTAAAAACGCTATTGTTAACCTATTTTGTAAGTCCACTTTTTCAAAGCCTTTGAAAAAAATAAAAATAAAAAACTATCATGATCAGTTCAAGATAATGCTCGTGTTCAATGTTGTTTTTTCTTTACTGAATTGGTCATTTATTTGAATGAGGATCGCAGTGTGTTTTAAAACAGCTATTGTTAGCTTATCAACAAGGGTTGTGTGTGATTATAAGCGATCTACTCTCTCAAGAAAGAATTATATAATTAAGTTCAAACTAATCTCACAGTGAGGAGCATTATCTTCGTTGAAACGTGGAGCTTATAGATTTATTTGAGATGCCAAAAAAGGATTTACTAGTGTTATATTATATTTAAATTGTTCATGAGCTTCTAAGTCTAATTCAAAAGTAACATGTACAATGACTCTTGGCCCTTACTCTTTTGATTATTTTGAATGCTAAGCTAGCTTTGATATAGTGTTTTAAAACTCCACCCTCCCTCCCGAGACTCGGGTCAATCTGACCCCTCTTCTATGAGGGTTGGGGTTACAAGTTCGACCCTACATGCATATCGACTCCTCCGACCCCAAAATCCGGCCGGATTTCGGTGACTCCCGGGGTCAGAGGGGTCAAAGAGGGTCACTGCATTTTTTTTTTTTTTACAAAATCCATGAAACAACATCATTTTATTAAAAAAATAAAAATAAAAATGCTTGTAGACCTAAATCTAATCGTTCTCTTCTCTCCTAGCAACCTAGACGTCTTCAATCTTCACCTCGTTGCGGTGAATCTTCTAGAAATGGTAAGAATTTTACTCATTCAAATGAAATATACTTACGGTCGTAGAAGGAAAACAAAAAATCATTCTTACTTCCTTTAAATTCTCCTTTATCATGGATCTTCTCAAAAGAGATAGAATAGGGTCAGCGTAGTGACCCCATTTGTATCTTGATACTTTAATTAGGTTGTGTAATATTGACTTGTGATTATAATTGGTGAATTATGTTAAGTATATTTTGAATCTTTGATGATCAGTGATTTGTTTTTTAATATTTTCATATATAATATATATATTTATAATTTTTTTAATATATAAAATAGGATCAGCATAGTGATCCCGTGACCCCTCGATCGAACCCATGATCCCTGACCCTTGACCTCGGTCAGATCGATGACCGAGCCGAGTTTTTAAACAATGTTAATAGGAAATCCAGGCGTTTAGACTTGAAAGATAAACTGCATCGTGTTAGGCGGTAAGTAGAGCCTAAAATTGAGACATCCTTATCAATAAAAATAAGGGAAAACTATAATTATTAGCTTAATATAACATTATTACTCAGCAGGCCGTATTAAATTTATCGGTCTTCACAGACTTATATAGTCTTTATTTAGGGTCTGTATCAAACTATCAATGTCAAATTTCATACTCATACTCCAACACGCTTGCAGGTGTCTTTGCTGACTATTGTGTTTATAGTCAAAAGAATAATGACAATCTCACGTAATATTTTTGTCGCGTAATCTCAGGTAAGAGATATAAAGCAATAATCTGAACGAAGAAAAAAATATGAACGGTATTTATTAATATTATTATGGGAAAGTTTTTTTATTTACTTTTTTGGATGTATAATATAAAGAAAAAACTACTTGATACACATTTTCTTAATGACAGAACCATAGGATATAAAAATAATATATATAAAATTGGAAAAATCACATGAAAATAACACAACTCTAGTCAAAAGGCTCATTTGTTTCCTAATTTCTTTGTTTATAACATGTGTTAGGGCCGGCAAAACGAGCTCAATTCGAAGGAGCGTGCTGAGTTTTACAATTCACATCAAAAAATGGGGCGGGAAAGTTCACTCATTTTTTTGGTGGGTTGATAATAAAGTGAGTTAGTATAAAAAAAAATTTGGGTCGGTGGGCTAACCCGACCCACCCTTTAAATGGAACTACCGAGTTTTTCAGCTCATTCTAAAAAATGGAATAGGACGGATAATCTCATTTTTGGGCATATCAATCGCAGGAGGTAAACCGGCCCACTTTACCATCTTTAGTATGTGTCTATGCTGATCACACGGGCCGTTGCTCCTTTCTGACCACCGGGAGGTACGCAAATAGTGTATATACTTTTTTGAACCGAAAAAGAAAGTGAAGGGAGAGCGAGACATGATATAAAGGATGGCAATACCAATGAAACACAGTTCACACCAAATGATTTCAGCTTAATATACATCTTTTCAATGAGTGGGCTCAACATAGGCGACTTTCTAGAATAAAATGTCTCCAATCTCACAATATTTCCCTCTTTTTTCCCAAACACTACATATCCTTCTCATAAGAATCAGGTAAATTCTGATGTAATCCAAGTGTAAGTAGTGATGTTTTGAATTGGTTAAAAATATAATATTAGTCTTATTCTTCGTTTGACGGTGAAATTCAATACACCCATTTTTGGGGTCGTATTCCGAGGATAAGATGATTAGAGGAAGTTGAATGTTGCTACCAAGTTATACCAAATAAAATAAAATAAAATATATTAAGTGAAGATAATCTTGCTTAGTCAATTTGAAATCTTCCTTGATTATGGGCCTTACCCATAGTTATATCAAAACCTATTGTTGATTTGTCTTTCAAGACTAATAGTTGAGGGGGAATTTGAGTGTAATTAAGTTGTAAAGTCACTATCACCGGACCATATAAGTGAGAGGACCCATAAAACAAATGACTTAAGGTTTTGAATTGAGATGTAGTGTTTAACCTAATTGTCGATTTGCTTAGCTCGTATAACCCATAAACCAAATGGCACAATTGAAAGAACAAGAAGTCTAACATCAAATGTTAATCATTGATTTATTTGCATCTAACGGTTCAAATATCTAATTAATCAGAACCATTAGATATAAATACGATTAGTGATCAAGATTGAAAGTGTAAAATGATCTTGACATACAGGGACAAGATCAACTTACAATGGTGTAAGAATAATAAATTTTACACTAAATTCTAATCATTGATTTCATTGTATCTAACAGCTATAATTTATTACAAATTAATAAATTAATAAGTATGACCCAATAAATTATAACCGATAGATGTACGAAAATCAATGGCTAAAATTTGGTGTCAAACTTATTATTCTTACACTGGTATAAATTGATCATATCTCATATATATATATATATATATATGGTAAAATCATTTCTGCAGCCACTTTACGTACAGCAACGACAAATGTATGGTTATGATTCCCTACATTTAATGCTTTCATCCTTTGTATGATTAAGATTCACCGCATTTAATGCTTTCAAGTATATATATGGCAAGTATTTGATTGCTGCACGTACAGCAGCTACAGAAATATAAACCGCTATATATATAATCATTTCTACCGCCGCCAAGCAAGCACGGACTCGTTGATTTTTTAAAAATGTGCTTGTCGGACACGTGTCTGACACGGATACGCTCCGACACGTGTCCGACACACGGTCAACATTTGGGGACACGCGATCAACCCTCCGACACGTTTTGACACATTTTTCAGACACGCAGTCAACTTTTTTGGACACGCGATCAACGTTCGGACACACTCGGACACGTTTTTCTTTGTCTTAATTTTATTAACTAAATATAAAAAAATAATTTATAAATTAATTTTTTTTATTAAGAAATTTGACATGAAAAAATAACAAAGTACGAAAAATTATTTTTATTTATATTTATGTTATGAAATTTAAATATTTGATTGATTATATGACTTATTATAAACTCTTATATGTATTAAATATAAATTACATTATATATATTAAATTTTTTATTTAATATCAAAACGTGTCCCAACGTGTCAAAACATGACATTTTTTAGAATTAACGTGTCGGCGTGTCGTGTCGTGTCGTGTCCCATGTCAGTGTCCGTACATCATAGGCAGCCGCTTTACGTACAACAATGTCATGTGTATAGTTATGATTCTCTATGTTTAATGCTTTAACCTTTTGTATGATTATGATTCCATATATTTAATATTTTCACGTATATATATGATAAATATTTGACTGCTGCACGTACAACAGCTGCAGAAATGTAAACCATATATATATATATAGAAAAATATTTCTACAGCTACTTTAGATAAGCTTATCTACAGTTAGCCGCAAAACTACGTCGTTTTGATTAATGAAGGGTGTTTATGTAATTTTAAGAGAATTAATGAAGGGTACTGTTATTATAATTTTATTTATTTTTCTATCATATACATTTTATTAAAACACCATTCATTAATTAACGTAAAATTATATAAACGCCTTTTATTAATCAAAATCCTATATATATATATATATATATATATATTACATGACAAGTTATATCATAGTGTAGAGACAAAGTTGATGAAAAGTATTTTGATTGAAATAAAGGAGATTCGTACCCATATACATTGGATTCCTTAGCTCTGCTAGGGTTAGGGTTAGGGATTTCCGATGATTCCTGCCACCGCCGGCCGCTCGCGATCAACTGAAGAGGAGGATAATCTCCAAAGAAGTGTGAAAAAGAGTAAGGGAGGAGATGATAATTTCACCAGTGAGCAAACCATGACTCCGCGTGAAGAAGAATGGATGAAGGACAACATGTCCTTCAAGGAAATGTTAATGCGCCACAATGGAGAGTGGGAGGATCGAATTGAAGAGATCAATGCAGAGGATAAGGAGAATCAATCAGAAGATGTAGTCATCGAAGATCAACCGGAATCGCCAGAAGTGATTACGGAAGAAGATGGGGAAGGCAGAGTGAATTTTAAGTTGTCAGATTCCTTTAAGAAGAAAGCATGGCAACACTGGCACCAATCCTTCTTCGTAAAGTTGATGGGGAAAAAGGTCTCTCTAGCATTTATGAAAAAGAAAATGGAGAACCTGTGGGCACGACAAGGTAAGATCTTTGTAACTGATCTCGAAAATGACTATTTTTTAGTTCGTTTTTCTGATAAAAAAGACATGGATTTCGCCCTCACAGCTGGGCCTTGGATCATTTTTGATCATTATCTAGCCATTAGGTCATGGGAACCTGATTTCCATCCCTATCAGGCATCTATTACTCGTATTATGGCTTGGGTGCGGTTGCCTGAATTTCCAATAGAATATGTTCACACCTCTTTAATTAAGAGTATTGGGAATTGGCTTGGAAAATTTGTGAGAATTGATGCTGCTACTACTTCATTAGCTCGAGGTCGTTTTGCAAGAATGTGTGTGGAATTAGATCTCACGAAATCTTTGCAAGTGGAATATAAAGTTGAAGGTAGACTGAAAAAGGTAGAGTATGAGGGGTTGCATCTTATTTGCTATGGTTGTGGCATGTATGGTCACAGGTTGGAAAATTGTCCGAATAGAATATGTGGAGTAACTGATAAGGAGAATTCTGAAGTGGAAAAGGACATAAATACTCACGAAATTAGTATGGAAGATGGTAAAGATGCGGCTGAGGAAAAATCCAAATTTGGTCCTTGGATGCAGGTTTCGCGAGGTAGGAGAAATAAGGGGGTACAGGAAAATAGATCAGAAGTAAAACAAGGGAAAGGGATCCAAACACACTTGAAAATGAGAAACTCTTTTATGAATTTGAAAAATCAAAATGTGCAGGAGGAGAAACAGAATGATACAGGGAGGGTCAATAGTAATGGGAACCCTGTCCATAGGTCCCTTCAATCCAAAGATAAGAAGAGTTCGGCTGCTGCAGTTGAGATGGTGGAGACTAATTCCCAATTTATTCTGGTTGGTACTCATATAGACAATAGTAGTATGAACCAGAATTTGGAAAAGGGCCATCATAAAAAGGAGTTAGTGAATGGGAAGCGAAATGCAGGAATTAAAAATCTGAATCAGTCAAAGGATAATGGAGAAGGTAGTTCTGTTGGGATGGATAATCCTAGCAATACTAATCACCATAATACGAATGGTTTGATACCTAAACACCAAAATCAAGTCTCCATTGGTCAAGTAATGAAGACTTCAAATGATCATCTTGACCCGAAACCTCCTGACCCTATGGCTGAAGACGGTGTACAGGAAAATGTTGCAAATGAGATGGAATATGTAAGTGCTAATGATAACATCACATTGAGGGATTGTGAAAAACAGGGATTTTCAGGCCTTGTAAACCAATCTCAAAGTTTTTAATGAATTTTCTCATATGGAATTCAAGAGGGGCTGCTAGAAGGGAGTTTGGCAATGCCCTTAAAACTCTGATTAAGAAACATATGGTGGATATGACTGTTGTGGTTGAACCTCGAACTCACAGTGGAATCTGTAGAAAGCTTATAAAGAAAGTGGGATATGATAGTTTTGTTGTAGAAGAAGCTCAGGGGTTTGCTGGTGGAATTTGGATCATGTGGCATAGTGACAAGTTGAGTATAACTGTTCTTTCTCAATCTTCTCAATTTGTTCATTGTAAAATTACTATTCCTAATGGTAATTGTTTTGAATTCACGGCAATATATGCTAATCCTTCTCAAAGTATTAGAAATAATTTATGGGAGGATCTTCGGTCCCTTAGTAATTCTATTTCTGGTCCTTGGGTGCTTGGAGGGGATTTTAATGAAATTGCTTCTACTCATGAGAAAAAAGGTGGTGTTATTGCTGATCCTGTTAGGTGTCAGAAATTCGCTTCAGTCTTGGAAGATTGTAAGGTGGCTGATATGGGCTGTGATGGGCCCTTTTTTACTTGGCAAGGTCCTAAATGGCCTAATTTAAGAAGAGTTTACAAGCGGCTTGATAGAGTTGTTGCTAACGTAGAATGGAGAATGCTTTTTGATGGAGCTAGAGTATCTTCTCTGCCTAGACTCTTATCAGATCATAACCCAATCCTTATCAAACTGATTGAAGATAATACTGGTGAGAAAAAGAAGCCGTTTAGATTCTTTGCTGCGTGGCAAGAGCATGACAGGTTTGTTGATTTTCTTAACTCTCATTGGGAGCAGAATTTTGATCTCCCTTATATGCTTCAAAGATTAATTCCTGAGATCAGTGTGTGGAACAGAAGGGTTTTTGGGAATATTGATAGGAGGAAAAATAGCTTAATAAAGAGGATTGCAAATATTCAAGGTAGAAGGGAGGATAATGATTCAGTTCACCTGCATACTATGGAGAAACATTATCATGATCAGCTTGGGAGGGTTCTTCTAGAGGAGGAATTGTTTTGGTTTCAAAAATCAAGACAAAAATGGATCACTGATGGGGATAGAAATACCAAATTCTATCACCTTAGTACAGTGGTGAGGAGAAGCACAAATAAAATTTTTAAATTAAAAAGCGAGGGAGATGCTTGGGTAACAAATACTGCTGATCT